>PVJD01004035.1:0-147141 GCA_004026545.1 Mormoops blainvillei | reverse complement strand
CACTGGTCTTTCCAGCAAGAAGAAGCACTTATAATGGGTGTATTTAATAGCTTTCAATACAGGGTCCGACAGAAGTAACGCCTGCTTGAGTGCGGTTGGTAGGGTAATAATGTGGGTGTAATAATTTATAGTTTTAACTTGAACATTTCACCTAAAATGTCATATGGTGTGCTTGAGCGTGATGTTGTTATGTTACAGAATTACATGCTTATGATCTTGTAATGAAAAAGGGGTATTATTTGTGCTGGACCCTGTATTTGTTATGGATAAACATTCTGAATTTGAATGTTTATCTCAAACCTACCTGTTTTCTGAAAAATAACTACAGTTAGCAAATATCAGTGTAAATATTCTGAGAGTAGACTCTTTTGTTAGATTATTACTTCCTCCATGAAATTTTGCCTGAAGAACAATTGCCTTGCTTTACAGTAAGGATGAGCCCAAGTATTTCGGCTAAATTTTTTTTTTTTTTTTAGCAAAGACATAAGTTATCAATGTTGTTTATAATATGGATCAAAGAAATTAGTGTATCTTTAATTTCCTGCCCAGACTCTTGTTGTCTTACTGTTCTTGGGTCTTTACTTCCTGTCCTCCAACTATTTCCTTCCTTTTTAATACGCCATTTGTTATGGACTGAATGCTTGTGTCCTCCCCAAAATCTGTGCATACGTGGAAACTGAATCCCCAATGTGACAGTGCTTGGAAGTGGGGCCTTTGGGAGGTCATTAGGTCATGAGGGGGTGGCACCCTCAGGAATAGATTTAGTGCCCTTGCAAGAAGAGGACTCAGAAGTAACTCTGGAACTTTCCTCCACATGAAGTCACAGTGAGAAGTCAGCAGTCTCCAACCCAAAAGAGACCTCTCACCTGAACCTGGCTATGCTGGCTCTGATCTTGGACTTCAGCCTCTAGAACTGAGAAATGAATTTCTGTTGTTTGTAAGCCACTCGGCCTGTGGTACTTGTTATGGCAGCCCAAACTGGCTAAGACATCATTAAATAAGAACTCCCCTTCTCCTCCTTCCCAACCCTTTCTAATATTCCCTTTGGAAAACCTCCTCCAAAAAAGAGACTTTTTTATAGCTTCCTACCATAGTTTTGTCATGAGATCCCATTCCTTTTTGTATTGAGGGAGATCATTGTTTTAGCTACTAAACTTAGGATAGCCATGCAGTTTACTGTCCTAACTGGAACACTTCAGAGAGAAGAAAAAAAAAGGTGAGGGGTGGGTGTCTGTTTATTATACCAGCATAACAGACACAAACTTGAACTCTCTGGGCAATAAAGAATGTTTGTCACTGTACCTCAACCACAAATAACATGGGACTAAAGCTGTGTAAGAACAAATTGTAGTCTCTTAAATTTCCATTGTCACTTCCAAAATATTTTTTTCACTCTTCATTAACAATTTATCATCTAGGGAACTGCATTGCCAGCCTAAAACTGTGGTCAACAACTACAGTTATCAGGTGAAATCCAGCCCACTGACTGTTTTTATAAATAAATTTGTATCAGAACACAGCCAGGCTCTTCATTTACATATTATTTGGCTGATTTCAGCTACAGCAACAGAGCTGAGTACTTGCAACAGACACAGAGTGGCTTGCATATTGTAAAATATTTACTGTCTATTTATGGACACATTTTGCTGATCCCTTTACTTCATGAGCTTCAAGGACTCGGGATGCTCTGCCTATACATCTCATCCACCATGAATATTTAAACAATATATCAAGCACATTGTAGATGCTTAATATTTGGTTTATAGGTAAATATCAGAGTGCAAAATAAAACCACAGTAACTAGTAGAGTGTGAGATTGTACGTGAAAAGGCAGATCACAGATCAATCAAATGATTTCTGAAACAGAAAATGAGGAATCTCTGTAAGATTTGTCAGTGTTTAGTATATAGAAATATAGTGTCTGCAAAAGGAAAAAGATGTCTTATGAAATAGACAAAACTGAAAAAAAATAAATTTTTGAAAAAATTATATATTTACATTAAACCCTTTCTGTGCAAAAGGACTTTTTTCCTAGCTAGATAGGAATCCCAACTTGACAAACATCTGCCACTGAACTAATGCCCCCTTCCCTCAACTGCAGAAATGACTGTCTTTCCACACACTCAGAGCTTTCACTCTATCTATTTTTATTTTTTCCTCTAGGATTTTTCTGACTTTTTTCTCGAGAGAAAGTTGTTAGGCATGAAGATTTGGATCCTGGTTTGCTTTCTAGCTAGTTAATTTAGGCAAGTGTCTTAAACTTTCTGTGCTTTCCTTAGCTTCTCTTAAAAATAAAAATAGTCATCTCATAGATGCTTCATAAGTTTGTAAAATGCTAGCATATTGTCTGATTAGCAGTAAGTCCTTGATAAAAATTAACTGTAAGTAAAGTAATATTTAAGTTCCCTTATCTAAAGATTAATGTATGAAATGTTCCATGTCTCTATATTTACCTCTATATGACTTGCTCTTTACGATCGAGCTTTTTCTTCCCCCCAGAGATAATTACTGCTAATATGGGAGTCTTCATTTTCATTCTATGCATTTACATGG
This sequence comes from Mormoops blainvillei, assembly GCA_004026545.1. Classification (NCBI taxonomy): domain Eukaryota; kingdom Metazoa; phylum Chordata; class Mammalia; order Chiroptera; family Mormoopidae; genus Mormoops; species Mormoops blainvillei. The sequence goes on along the minus strand of PVJD01004035.1, from coordinate 144,588 downwards.
GATGTCTCTACATGCCGCTTTTTGTAACCTTTTTACATTTGTTAATATTTTATGAACATTTTGAATGCCTGAATATTTTTGAACATTCTACATAATATATAATATAAAGAACATTTTAATGGCTGCATATTGTTTCGTCTCATGGATATATCATAAATTATTTAATCAAATTGTTAAATATTAAGGGTTGTTGTTGTTAAGCAAGATTGGTATAATGGGTCACCCAAATTTTAACAATTACCAACTCATGGTCAGTCTTCCTTCATCTGTACCCTCACCCATTCTCCAGTCTACCTTTAAAAAATAAGCGCCTTTTAACATAACCACAATACCGTTATCATACCTCAGAAAATTTAAAATAATTCTTTCTGATCATCAAATATCAAATATCTCAGCCATATTTAAAAGTCTTATATCTTCCTTCTCTTCTTCCCTTTTTCCCTCTCTCTCCAAATTGTTCAACTCAACATCCAAATAAGATCCATACACTGCAAATAGTCAAAAAGTCCCCTTGAATAAATAGGTTCTTCTTCGTCTCTTTTTTACAGTCTTGCAATTTATTGATTGGAAAAAATGAAATGAAAAAAAATGTCAATGAGTCTATAGTATTTCTCATGCTCTGCATTTTGCTGGTTGCTTACCTTGGGTGCCGCAGGTTTCCAGAGCTAGGGTTTTGCTCAGATTCAGGTTCCCTGTTTTGCCAATAACATTTCATAGGTGATAGAGTTGTGCTACCTTCAGGTAATGCAACATATTGGGTTGTCTGAGTTTTCTGATATTAGTAGCCACTGATGATCAATGCCTAGATCCATTAATGTATTAGCACTATAAAATCAGTATTGATAATTAACATTCTTAGCATGTAAAAGTTACATTCTAATTATTACAGTTTTGCCAATATAAAGAGCATACAATAACTAAAATTTCATAGCCAAAGATTTGTTCACAGCTATGTGCATATGTTTATATATATTTTTAAATTCCTAAAAATTAAATATCTGGATCAATGTAAATTTACATTTGGAAATTTACATTACCATACCTATTGCCCAACTTCCTTTCAGGAAAGTTATAGTAACTTGCATGCCAATGCTGAGTTATTTTCGTTTGCCAACAACAAGAAGCTTGCAGTTTACTTGCAATATTTTGCTTATCAATAAGATTAAGCATGCTTTCCTTACATTTCAATTTATATTTCTTCTTCTGTGAATCGTCAGCTCTTGCTCTTCTGCCATTTTTCTGTTGGGTATCTATCTGCTTTTTTTCCTGGTTTCTTGTACATATTTAGTTAAGTCTAACGGAAATGTGCTCTCTGATGAGTAGCCCTACTATGATGTATAAAGACACCACACACCTATATACCACCCAATTGTTCTCCGTGCTGTGCTTATTCTTTTGAAAGAGTAGCCCCACTAAATTCCAATACTCTTCTTCACCTCCACCTTTCCGATGAGCAGCTTCTCACCAGGGCCTCTATGGCCTAATTTCCAAAGCCAAGGAAAGTAGAGCAATCCTTACAGTTTTTGAACATACTGCTACCTTTCTCTCTGTCAGCTATTAAAATCCTCCTGAAACTCTATGATCTATTACTAATTGTGAAAATAATTTATTTTGATTGTCCTCCTGCCTATTTAGTTAGCCTGTGTCCTTTGTGGGTTATTTTGCTTCTGTCAAAGATTGTTGTTCTCCAAATTTCTGTCTGGGTCCTTTTCTCTTATCATTTCATTCCCTATTGAAACCTGATCTATATCTAGACTATGCATCTTTTGATCCTTGGAGTTGCATGTACAAATGCCTCTGTCTATATCTAATTAGGTAAGTCACAGATACCTCACACTTGTTATATGCAAAACTGCATACATCATCTCTTACCTCCACCCAATATTGCATATTTTAATTAATGGTTTTGTCATTTACCTCACTGGTCAAACCAGAAATCTTACAGTCTTGTTAATCTTGTAATATTGGAGGAATTACAATATGGGAAAAGCATGTGTTTTGAAACCAAACTAACCAAACATAACTCTAGCTCTTCCACTATTTCATTGGTTATTTTGACAGATGAAAAGTATTTTTTGATCTCCAAGTCTCTCTTCTGTCAAAATGAGGCAGCACTAAATTCTCAGATTTGTGGAAGTAAATACTAACGTATATAAAAGTACCTACACGAAATATATAGTAGACTTTCAAAACATACTAATTTGCCCTGCCTCTCTCTTCACTGACCACACATCCAATTCACCAAGGCCTTAATCTCCTCCCTGTATGTTTTCAGATCCACTCCTTCTTCTTCATCTCTATTGCTTGGATTAGTCTTGGATTAGTCCTTCATTATTGCTTGCTTGGATCAGCAATTTCTTCAACTAGTCTTCCAACTTCCAGTCATTCTCCAATTCATTCTTTATGACTAGAATGTGCTTTTGAAAATTTATGCCTGACTATATCATTCCATTATTTTAAAATTATCAATAGTTTCTGATACCTTCAGAAGAATAAATCCAAACCTTCTTACCATACCATTTAAGTTATATTACATTTAGTCTCTGCCTATTTCTTCCATCTCACCTCTTGCCGTGGCTGTCTCCCAGTCTGTGCACCCCACCTCAGCTTTTCCTATTTTTTTCCCACACCATACCCCCAAACACAGTTTTCCAATTCTAACTACAACTACTCGTTCTACAATGTGGTATTCTAACAGGGCAAGAGAAAACTGTCTCCAGAGTAGAGACTAATCATCTGAGAGATGGAAGTATTTCTAGCTCTCTATACCCCCCTCCATTTGGATATCCTGAATCATGGCCTATAATATGACGCAACCATTCCGCACACATTTACCTGAGAACCATCATAATAGAAAGTTACTGCCATAGGAAGAGAACAAGATGCATCCTTCAAATGAATTGGAGCAGAAAATAGTGTGATAACCATTGTTATAGATTTACATAAAGCATCTCATACTGAGTTACCTCTCTTACTTCTCTACCACCATAGAGCCCTGTACATTTCTCCATCATGTCACAGAGGAAATGATATTATCTTTTAAAGTGGAATTTCTCTTACCAGACTGTGAGTTCCTTGAGTATATTCCAGCTTGTGGTCCAGTGACTAGTATGTGATGGATGCTTAATATCAATTTCAAAAGTAAAAATTGAATCCATATTTATTAAAAGTTCATTCAAAGCCCATGGAAATTATAATAAATCCTGCTATAATAAATTCTATGAGATAATCTGAATTTTCACTAAATCATAATTTCATTGTAGTATACATTTCTACAGCCACAATGAAGATCTCCAAGGAATGTGAACAAAAGAGAGTGCCTGCCCAACTTTCTAGACTTTTGCACATGAAAACAATAACTGCATGAAATAGAGAAAAGGAAAAGCTTGTTAATTCATAATGCAAATAAGCTTCTTGTTCTTCTGTGAGTGACGTGTTCTTTGCATGGGCCTGTGCAAAGGACACATCAAGAAGGAGCCTGTGTGCTGGAAGGAAGACCTTTCCTCTGTAGTTTGCCATTGACAGTGGTCAAGGATGGTGGATGCCCTGTGCCCAAGGCGGGACGGCTTCACTGCCAGGCTGGAGGCTTTCTTCTACAGAAGTCAGAAAGAATAGGTGGTGCTGGGAGTAAGACTTTAACCTGCAGAAATCCATGCTTCTATGGCAGAGGAAAAGTGGGAGCCCAGAACTAGTCATATTACTCATAAGATCTCCCTCCTACCCATTCCTTCTACTCACAGCCTGGCCACCATTCTCAGCCTTGGAAATATTAAGACTAAATTCATTAATCCTCATATACCTGTTGATGTCAATCACCAAAAGAAACCCAATATTCCTAGATTATCTGGGTTATAAGCTGACTGGTGCCTTTTCTGAGCCCATATTCCACCCTTTCCATCTCTCCTCGCTGTGCCTACTGAAACTCATGGTAGGTTATTAACAATTTCCTCTATAACCTCAACATCTCTTGTGAACCCTCACTTTACCACCGTGCTTTAATGGAAACCTATTCTTTTCCTGATGACTTTCCTTATTTTTATGTAGTCTTCTCAAACGATGGCTAATTTATTTTCCATTCTCTTCTTAAAATGGGCCTAGAGAAGTGGCGGGTATGTTCCTTGTCCCTCTTTGCCACTTTCAGCCCATTTCCCTTTCTCTTCCCTGAAAGCGCTCTACCTTCAAACGTGTATCCTCGGTGTATGTCTTTGCTGCAGTCATCTATAACTCCCAAGATCAGGTCTCCCCCCCTTTTCCAATTAGAATGAGGATCACTCACTCTTTCGATCACTGTCATGCTCTCCAACATCACTACTGTCAAATTTTTTGTTGATTGTAATATTCATGTAAATGATCCCTTAATTTCCCTGGCTTTTTCATTGCTGGGCCATACGGTGGTTCTATTTTTTAAGTTTTTGAGGAAACACACTGTTTTCCACAGTGACTGCACCAACTTAACAGTGTACAAGGGTTCTCTTTTCTCCACTTCCTCATCAACACTTGTTATTTGTTGGTTTTTTGATAGTAGCCATTCTGATAGGTGTGAAGTCATATCTCATTGTTGTTTTGATTTGCATTTCTCTGGTCATTAGCAATGTCGAACATCTTTTTATGTTTTTCATATGTAACCATAAAGTAACATTTTTTTCCTCATAGTTTTCAATTTAAACTTCCACAACAAGGATTCTTTTAATTTTGGTTTCTACTATTTTTGGTGCCAATTGAACAGAAAAATAGTTTTATATAAATGAGTTTTAATACCGACACCAATTTACAAACGAAATATCACTGTCATAAAACTTATCTGGTTGCATATATCCTTTTGAGCCAGTGCTTTGTGTCTCTTGGGATAAATTCCTAAAAGTAGAATATATGCACCCCTATGTTCATTGTTGCATTATTATAATAGCCAAAATTTGGAAGTAGCCCCAGTGTCCTTCCATAGATGAGTAGATAAAATAGCTATGAGACATTTACACAATGGAGTACTACCCAGCTGTAAAAAAGAAGAAATTTTACTCTTTGCAACAGCATGGATGGGCCCAGAGAACATTATGCTAGGTAAAATAAACCAGTCAGAGAAAGACAGGTACCATATGATTTCACTCATATGTGGAATCTAATGAACAAACTGAACTAACAAGCAAAATAAGGACAGACTCCTGGATAGAGCACAGGCTGATAGCTCTGGGGCAGACTTGATCAGCTGAGGGACAGAGCAAAAAGTAAAAAGAAAAATAGCTCATGGAAGATGGAGGCATAGGTAAATACTGTTCACCTCCTTACGCAACCACAGCAAAAATTACAACTAAACTACAAAACAACTATCACCCAGAATTGTCAGAAAATTGAGCTGTATTGAAGTCCAACATCCAACTAATTAAAAAAGTCCCATTCATCCAGATGGGTAGGAGAGGCAGACATGTGGAACAGGCTGTCCCACACCCACATGTTGTGGATAAAAATTGGAAGGGATACCTAGGGAGTGAGGGATCTGAGCCTCACACCAGACCACACAGCCCTGGGTTCCAATGCCAGGAAGGTAAGGATTCTCAGGAGTGTTCTCTTAAAGGGCTTAAGATGTACACAGACTCGTTCCTTCTGAGCTCTAGCATGGGGGCAGCAGCTGGAAGGGCACCAGTGACATATGGGGAGAAGCTGAGGTGTCTGGCATCAGGGTGAGTGCCAATGGACAGCTTCTTCCCAGACAAAACTCCAGAGAACAAGCAATATCATTGTCCCCGTTCTGAGCCCTCCCTCACACTGTCACAGTGTGGCTACCCCATATCAGAAACTCCATCAACCTGGTTCGCCTGGGTTGGCCCACACTGGGTTACCTAAGGCTTCACCCCATTCAGTTTACCAGTGTGCTTTTCTACAGTAGGCCATGCTACTAAAACAGGGAGTCAAAACAGCTCTACCCAATACATAGAAACAAACACATAGAGGCTGCCAAAGTGAGGGGACAAAGAAATATGGCCCAAATAAAAGAACAAAACAAAACTCCAGGAAATGAACTAAGTAAAATGATGATAAGCAATCTATCAGATGCAGAGTTCAAAACACTGGTTATCAGGATGTCCAAGGAACTCAATGCATACTTCCACAGCATAAAAAAGACCCACACAGAAATGAAGCTTACACAAAGTGAAATAGAGAATAATTTACAGGGAGCCAACAGTGGAGTGGAGGAAGCTGAGAACCAAATTAATTATTTGGAACATAAGGAAGAAAAAAACATTCAATCAGAACAGCAAGAAGAAAAAAGGATCCAAAAAAACAAGGATAAGCTAAGCAACCTCTGACACAACTTCAAAGTACAAATATTTGAATCATAGAAGTGATGGAAGGAAAAGAGAAAGACCAACAAAATTGAAAACTTATTTGAAAAAGTAATAAAAGAAAGCTTCCCTAATTTGGTGAAAGAAATAGACATACAAGTCCATAAAGCACAGAGAGTCCCAAGTAAGATGGACACAAAGAGGACTACACCAAAACACATCACAATACAATGCCAAAGGTTAAAGATAAAGAGAAAATCTTAAAATCGGCAAGAGAAAAGCAGATAGTTACCAACACAGGAGTTCCCGTAAGACTATCAGCTGATTTCTCAAAAGAAACTTGCAGGCTAGAAGGGACTGGCAAGAAGTATTCAAAGTGATGAAAAGCAAGGACCTATAACCTAGATTACTCTATCCAGCAAAGCTATCATTTAGAATTGAAGGCAGACAAAATACTTCCTAGGCAAGGTAAACCTAAAGGAGTTCATCATCACCAAGCACTTATTGTATGAAATATTAAAGGGACTGATTTAATGAAAAGGAGATCAAAACTATGAACATTAAAACTGCAATAAATTCACAACTATCAACAATGGAATCTAAAAACAAACAGCAAACAAGCAGAACAGGAACAGAATCATAGATACGGAGGTCATAGGTAGGGTTATCAGATGTGAGAAGGAAGGGGGAAAATGGGGGGAAATGTGCAGGGATTAAGATGTATAATTTGTAGGTATAGAATAGACAGTGGGATATTAAGAACAGTATAGGAAATAGAATAGCCAAAGAACTTATTTGCATGATTCATGGACGTGAACTAAGGGGGCTGGTATTGCCAGAGGGAATGAGGGGTACCAGATGGAGGGTGGCAAAGAGAGAAAATTGGAACTGCTCTAATGGTATATTCAATAAAATATGTTTTTAAAAGAGAACTTATGGACACAGACAACTGTGTGGTGGGTTGAGGTAAAAGAGGGTATAAGGAGAATAAAAGGTAATGGGAAAAATACAATACAACATAAACTATAGAAAAGAAAATAAAAGATCAACAAGAAAACTTATCATTCAATTTTATTGTAGCTACTACTTGCTGGTAATATTACTTGTCTTAAAAGTACTTCAAGAATAAATGCACTTACCTAGGTAATTTAAAACCTAAAATTTGGTTACAATCTGGTGTTAACTAAATGAATACTGTGATTTTAAATTCTATAGATGAATTAATGTTAAAAGATCTATAAGTTATTTTCCATGTAAGTAATTGAGGTATTACCTATAAGGAAAATATAAAAATAAATGTTTAAATTACACCGATAGAGAAAATTTGATATTAATTTTTATATGAGATTACAATAATTCTTTCAATTAAAAATATTTTATTAGGCCTGCAGCTTTCAAATAATGCTTACAATGTCAAGATAACTAAGTCACAGGGGTATAATGTACAGCATAGGGAATACGGCAAGTAATACCAGACCTTTGTACAGTGGCAGTTACTAGAGTTATTGTGGTGATTACTTCATAAAGTGCATAAATGTTGAATAATTATGTTATACACCTGAACTAGTATAATATTTTATGACAATAATACTGTACTTGAATAATAAATTAATTAAATTTTTAAAGTTTCTAATTATTTTTTGCCTTCCCTAGTTTTTTAATGTAAATCTTATCTATGTATAATATGAATGTTATGTGTAATAGGCAAATGTAAATCATAAGTACAGATCTCAATTAGCTTATACCAAGTATAATCTGCCTTCAGATCAAGAGAATATTAGAGAGTACCTCTTTGTTTTATACAGTAAATGTGGAACTAGATGTGAATATAAATTTGTTTAAATTAATAATTGCTATTAACATGCCTCTGACTTTATTTCCAGTCAGAATTATTTAAAATTAATTTTAGAGTTAGAGCACAGTGATAGTAAGATCTACCTATCTGATGAACTAGATAAACTATGTGTTAGTTTAACATGTAAAGTTCGCATAAGTAAACATGTTCTCAAACAAAACTGAAGTTTAAAAAAATTTTTTCCATTTATTTATTTATTTATTTTTAGAGAGGGGAAAGGAGGAAGAGAAACATCAATGTGTGGTTGCCTCTCGAGCGCCCCTCACTGGGGACCTGGCCGGCACCCCAGGCATGTGCCCTGAGTGGGGAACGGAACCAGCAACGCTGTGGTTCGCAGGCCAGTGCTCAATCCCCTGAGCTATACCAGCCAGGGCAAAAAAATGAACGTCTTATTTTAAAATCAGTTTCACATTGTTTTGTTGGTTATACCATGTAGATAAATACACACCTATAAAAAAGCATCACTTTGACAGAAAACCATTTAATTGTTACAATTAACTTGTTTGCATATAAAAGAAGTATTTTATTTGCCTTTATTAAACCAAATTGGTGCACACCATACTTGCTCATAATAAATAAAAGATAATGTCAACTTCTTTCTTCTAATGAGCAGTATTTTAGAAAGTTTAAAACAAGGATGTGTTGATGTCATAGTCAAGTTTTCAGACTATTAGGTAATAGATAAAAGAATATTCATATACTATTAATACCAAGTACTAATAAAATACCTTTCATTATACTTTTATTTGAGAAATTTAAAAAAAATTATTACTTCCAAAGGTGAATCTCTTTTTATAGCCCTTTGTTCTAAGGTAGTCTTTTGTTTAATTCTTCAAAAGTAATTTATCTGTTTTAATAGCAGTAACTTATTAGCACCGTCTACATTTGAAGATCTACATTAGGATAACTTTTTTAGTAAGAAGAATAGCACTGTGTATGTCACACTAAGTACACAACCGCTAAATAAAAGGTCAATTTAATATTGCAAAAGTTTTAATCTGTAAAGCAGCAGATCCTAGTAAACCGGACGAGCAATTGAACTGGCTGTTGGCTAATAATTCCAGACTCAAACTAATAGCAGACAGGTTAGAAATAGCTAGGAGGAGGATGAGCATAGACCACTAGGCGCCACTCTTCTGTGAAAAAGTTCATTAAATGATATAATTGATCTCTATGTAACTTTCTTTTTTAAAAGGTCACATATTGAATTGAGATACAGTATTGGCATATTACAGTTCTACAACGAGCATATTTCTTTGCCTGTGATTATTTGAACCCACACCAAAATAAAAACAATACAATATTTGAAAGAAGTAATAAAACAAAACATTTACTATTATCAATACAAATCTTTGGCTATTAGAGCTAAACCATCATTGATCAATAATCAAGGGATTTATGAAGTGAAAACTTAAGTGATTGGAATATATGTAATAAGTTGGCTACATAAACATTTTTATACTGTGATAAATTTCTTGGCCCCAAAATACTTTCTTTTCCTTTTTTTTAGAGAAAGTTAGAAATGAAATCACATATAAATTAACGTAAGAAAATTTCTTTAGAGCAACTGTCTTTAATCCATCAATTGGCATTGACCCCAAATTGGATATAAATGGAGCAGTATCAAAACTAAGGAGGATGAGATTGTTTTCAAAAGTAACCAGCCAACCCACTGATAGCCAAACAAAGAAGACTCTTTTCTTATTTATAGGTTGAGTTTTAAGGGCTATTTGTTCCCCAAGGCTTATAACATGGTATTTCAATACCAATGAAAATTTGGTGGAAAGTTGTAAATAGATGAGTTTTTATATTTTCCAAATACCTCTGAAGTCCAAGATATTTTTAAACTATCCCTTTAAATAGACTAAGGTTTTTTTTTTTTAATACCTAACAAGGTAATTATAGCCACTAATGTTACAAATAGGAAATAATCTTATTAAACAACTGTCTAATAAGCTGTCATCTATTTAAGTTTTAAATATTCAAGATAATATTGCCAATGCACTGTTTTAGTTATCTATTGCTAATGACATATTACCCCAAAGTAAGCAAATTAAAAATAACGAACATTTATTGTTATCTCAGTATCTGAGGAGCCCAGGAGTAGTTGAGCTGGGCGGTTCTGACACAGGTTCTCTCACAGGAGTTAGGGTTCGTCTGTCAGTCAGGGCTACAGTCTAACAGGACTCAATGAGGATGTAGGGTCCACTTCTGTGCTCATTCACATGTTGTTTGCAAGCTGCAGTTTCTCTCTGCCTGTTGGCCAGACTCCAGTTTCTCACTATATAGGCATCTCCAGAGTATTGCTCATCATGTGGTAGCTTGCTTCCCTGAGAGTGAGTAACAGGAGAGATTCGGCACCCAAGAAAGAAGCCACAGTCTATTTATAACCAAGTCCCAGAAGCGACATACCATTATGTCTTTCACATCTTAATCATTAGATGTGTGTCATTAAGTCCAACCCACGATCAAGCCGGTGGGGGGCAGGGGGGCGATTGCACAATGACACGAATATCAGGAGTTAGAGATCACTGGCAGCCACCTTGCAGGCTGCCTGCCACATCAGCTAACACCCAAATCTAAGATACCTATCAAGTATCTTTTAAAGTGACTAAAAGGTTTTCCAGAATTGATGTTCACTATTAAGCTCTCATAACTAATTTAATGTTTTAAATATTCAAAGTAATATTGTTATAGCACAAAGATATTAATTTCATGGAGTCTGTAAAAGAGAAATAGTGAGTTGATTCTGTCATTGTACCTTCATACCACCTACACAGCTTCCTTGACTAACAGAAGTAAATAGCTGAATTAGGATAAAATACTTTGATGACACTGCTTACTGAAATCACTGAATACTCTTCACCACAATTCTATATATTATGTACATACAAGCAATATAATCTTGGCAAAGTGATGGTCTATTGCAATGCTGCCTAAATATTTGTCTTTTATTTGAATAACATGAAAATTCCTGATGAGCCTTCTTCACATGACTGTTTAATAGCTTTGTTTCTTAACAAACTAGAATGTGAGAAAGATCTGGCTTTGTTGTCTTTTGTCTCATAATGACTTCTGCTGATTGGACTGTTTCACTCTTTGGGGGTTATTTAATTCCCCAAGCTGTGACCTGGTTTGAACTAGATATCTTCAGAAAGGGAAAATGAAAACTCTTACATTTTATTTTATTTATCCCTGGCAATTCATATGAAATAAGTTCTCAAGACCCTAATAATCTCTGAGTAACCTGATAGAATTATGACGTTGCCATAAAATAGATACATAATAACTGTGGGATGACTAAACCTGCAAACCCGTGAACCAGTTGGACAATACATGCCCTTACTTTCCCTTCTTTTAAAGGAACTTGAACATTCTTTTAAAAACATCCTCCTCTATGATTTCTTTTATTCGTTTGATAGTTGCTATAGTTTTAGAGTGTATCTTACTGTAAACACCTGGTTATCCCAGCAGCTCCTACATCAAACAGAATGAAAATGGAGAATTTTAGAGAACAGACTGACAGCTGTCAGAGGGGAAGGGGTTGGGGGCTGGGTGAGAAGGGTGAAGGGATTAAGCAAAGGAGAAAAGAAAAAAGACTCCCGGACACAGAAAACAGTATGGTGATGCCAGAGGGAAGAAGGGTGGGAGGAGGTAGAAGAAGTTAAAATGGGATAAATGATGATGGAAGGAGACTTAACTTGGGGTGGTGAACACAAAATATAATCTACAGGTGATGTATTTTAGAACTGTATGCCTGAAATCTATACAATTTTATTAACCAATTCCACCAATAAATCCAAAATATTTGTTTTAAAAAATAAAAATAAAAAAGTCCTCTATGACTTTCGTTTGATAGTTGCTATAGTTTCAGAGTATATCTTACTATGAACATCTTGTTACCCAGTTATCCCAGTAGCTCCTCTGCCAACGAGTGTGAATATGGAGGGCTTCTTATGACCTCACAAAACTAGGGAAAGGTGTAAGTGGAAAAGATGTAGACTGGAAAGGTATAGGCTGAAAAGGGCAGCATTTGGTATCTCTGGTCCTTGCCTCCTTTGTCTAAACTGGTTAAGTCAAGTTTGTGCCCAAAGTTAGTAAAGTCTGGTCAGGTTCACAGCAGACTTAGAATGTCAGAATAAGACCAGTGAAGTAAAAACACAGTGGAGAGGACAATTTAAAAAGACAGAAACAAACAAACAAACAAACATAAAAAAAGAAAAATGTGAATGGAGCTAAGGTAATTTTATAAGAGAAACGCGCACACACCCACAATCATGTAAAGAGAGCTACCATTGTTTTGGGAAGGAGGCCGAATCTGTGTGTCCTTTCACTGCCACTTCAAGGACTGGCAGATGTCCACGTTTCTTTCTTGGCTCTCCTGAAATTACCTCCCCTTGTTAGGGACAAGTGGGAAAAAATTATGGCAGTATTCACCGCAGGTAAAGACCCTGAAAAGCAAAATTATTTTACTTTGAGTGGTAAACTGACAGTATCAGCTTTGAAGAAGAAAAAAAAAAAAAAAGAAGCCACATGAGAAACTACAACCATTATTTTTTAAAATTGTTTAAAAAAATCCCACTCAGCATTATCAAAGGTGATTCTTGGAAACACACACACACAATTTACAGTCATATTATGGTCTTTTAGAATCTGTGAATGTGATCTTATTTGGAAACAGGGCCTTTGCAATGTGATCAACTTGAGATGAGGTCCTTACTAGATTAGCGTGGGCCCTAAATCCAATATGGCTGGTGTCCTTAAAAGAGGGAAATTTTCTCTCAGAGACAAATACACAGAAAGAAGGGATATAAAGACAGAAGCAGAAATTAGAGCATTATATGTAAGAACCAGGGACCACCAAGGATGGCTGGTGACCACCAGGCTATAAGAGAAAAGACAGGCCCCTTGCCTAGAACCTTCAGAGGGAGCATGGCCCTGCCGACCCCATGATTTAAACTTCTAGCCTCCGGGACTGTGAAAGAATAAATGTGTTTTTATAACTCCCCTAATTTTTGGTACCTTGTTAAGGCAGCCCTAGGAAATTAATACATCTTCCCCCACTAAAATGAATGTGGAATTTAGCAGAAGGAGAAAGTTTAAGTCTCATTTTAAAGACTTATCGTCGATTAGTATCATTTAAACCTTCCTTTTAGAGAAACAGAAAACCCAGACAGTGCAGAATCTAACACCTATTCGCTAAAATCACACAGTATTAGAGAACGTAGTGTTGCCCCTTTAACCTCACTGTCCCAGTGATAAGTGCAGGGAACAAAACCGTGTTTTCCATGCTGATAACTGAATGACAATGATAGTTTTATGTATTTAGCTAATTAAAACTGTAGAGTATAGCTACTTTTCATATAGAATTTAAGGTCTGGACAATTTGATGCCTTTTCTGTACAATTAGATTGGCTTCATTTTTCTCTTATACCTACTAATTTCTTCAGCTCTATGTATAATTTTATTTAAATGTTTTTGGTTAAAGACTAGGGAGAGGTAGAAGGAAATGTAGAAACAAAAAAGATAAGTCAAGGAAGGAGGGTGTTCAACAAAAGAAGAATCAACTCTATCAAATGACTCCACAGACTCCAGGTAAAATGCTGGCTAGAAACTGTTTCTTGTGGAGTTGAGTCCTTGACATCTTTGGTGCCTCAGTAAGTTCTCTGAGCAGAAACCAAACTGCGGCAGGTTCATGACTGAGTGAGAGGTGAGGAAGTAAGAGTGGAGTTTGCTACTCTCCAGGGTTTACTACTCTGCTTTACCTAGAAGTTTGGTTTTGAAAGGAAGGAAAGAGAGGGGACAGTTATCGGATGTTATTTTGAGTGAAAGAGACTAGGAGTGTTTACATTCAAAATGGAGAGCCTGCAAGGAAAGAGCAAGTGAGAGGGAAAGATAGAGATAAGATAGAAATAGGGATGGAGAGTTAAAGATAAGGAGAGAGATGGGTAGATAGATGATAGAAAATAATTAATGAAGATATTTTCTTGAGCTGGAGGGAGCATTGATATCTAGGAAACAACATAAATTAGCAGTAGCTATGGAGGTAAACACAGCCCCTGAGACAAGGAAAAAAAATTGACATGGATGCAGCTTTGTTTTCAGTGAGTTAAGTGGGGAGGGACAGGAAATTGAGAACGCTTGATTTTCTGTGAAGTTACAAAGCAAAATCACGTGCTGAGTGTACTTATAGAAAGAAACTAAATTTAATACACTAAAATTATTTTACTTCAGAGTCAAAATAGGGGGGAAAAGGTTAAATAAACAAGTGCTCTAAAACAACATGGGGAGAGAATCATTGAGTAATATCAAGTGTCCTAAACATGTGGCTTCTTAGTGGGCCATTAACAGAAATTATGGATTTCACACAGTCCATCAATCTTTTATTTTTAGTTCTTTACAAAACAATAAATGACAGGCACAGACTGTGGTTTCAGATGCTAAGAGACTGGTAAGTTCTGCTATTTCATCTGTGAAGGCTCTAAGTATCCTGTTTCGATTTAAAAAATAAAAAGTGCTTCCTCTGAAAGACATCCACTGAGGATGTGGCTTTATGAAGCACACTTTTACTTTAGTTGCCTAAGTGCTTGCTTTTCAGGGTGTAAGAAAAAGCCGCCTTGAAATTGCATTTGATTTCACCTGGTAACACTGGCTTATTTTAGGGGGAAAAAACCTGGTAAATAGTAAGTATGTAGCCACTGTACATACACTGAAAGTTTCTGATACAAATTTGAAAATCAGTAAAATAGAGATAAGTAACTTAATGAAGCATTTTATATCAATCAGCTTATTTGGAAAAGAAAGTGCTTTCCTCAGCTAAACGTATAATTTATTTAATTCTCTCAATTAAATGGACACGTTTAAAATTGAACATGACACAAATGTTTGCTAGCATGCCAAGAGACACAGAATAAAAGTCTTGTTTGAAAAAAAAAAGTAACAGAGATATTGTGAAGCACATAAATTCACGGGGAAAATGTAAAAGTATATTAGTATTATTGTTAATATTTGCGACATTTCTCTGCTTTTATCATTATGTTCAAAGGAGTATTCTAGTCAAAAAGGGGAAGTAATGGCACAGGAACAACTTCCATAGCCAGCTCAGGTTCATAGATACCGTAGCTGGTTCCACTTCCAGTGAAATCACACAGTACTCAGTATGAACCAATCTAAATGTGGATGCAAATGATGTCTATTTCTAGCAAATTAATCAATCCTGCCCTTCTGGTGAACTACTTTGTGATGATTTTCTTCCTGCCCATTGAGTTAATGATGAAAGAGCAAAGCTGCATTAAATGTGGTGCCTGTCTCTTTGGCTTTTAGATTTTCTACCAAGGATTTTTATTTTTGACTGGGTTTTCATTTTGCAAATTACAGCACGACATCAGGTTCAAGAAGACTAAAGATAAAAAAATATAGAATTATGGAAATGATTCTAACCATACTTAAAAATGTTTATTATGCTAATATAAATGAGATTACTGTAATTCAAAACACAGATAGAAATTGAGGTTTCTGATTACCATAGAAATAGAATAACTGCTTTTTAAAAATGCCCCTTTTCTTAATACAGCAAGGCAATACCAAGGCATTTCAAGGTTTCAGAGGTAGAAGAAGCAGTATGTGGTATGAGAGACCGTGTATACTTCACTCAACATAATTAATTGATAAAAAAACATTACATTCATGATATTTTATATTTTGTACTTTTATATTAGATTTGTTATTTTTCTTTGAAAAGGGGAAATGTTTTTAAACATTTATATTACACAATAGAAATTTTCTTTTAAATATATGATAGTTAAACCAAGGGGAAAAGTTACAAGTATTAATAGTAATGTGTTAAATCATTTGTAATAGAACAAGAGTACACACAAAAGAGATTAATAATGCTATTGTTCTAGAATTTTGACTATTTTCTATATTCAAGAAAATTTCCACAAGCATGGTAGGCAAGCCGAGTTTTGTGTTTGCAGCTAAGAAACCTAGATAAGATATAAATTTATCACTTACACTGATTAACACAGTTGTACATACCTAATTTCTGATAATACATAGCATAAGTAACTTACCAGTTTGCAGTAATTTAGGTAAACTCTCAGTTTTTGAAACAAAAAACTTATTTCTGTGGTCTGCTTCCCAGGCAATGTTTGGCCCACTGCTTAGACCCTATGAACCCATGTATATACATTACCTAGATTATTTATCACAATTTACATATGTGTTTATTTGTAAGAATTCTCTTTATAAAACATTACAGGTTATTAGTATCTTGGTCTGTCTTCTAGAGTCTTACTACTCAAATGTGAGGCTGGATCGGCAGTATCCAAGTCTCCAGGAAGCTTGTCAGAGATGGAGAATCTCGGCCTCTACCCTAGGCATGCTGAATCATAATTTCATTTAACAAGATCTCCAGGTAATTTGCATGCACATTAGAATTTGAGCTGAAGTATTCAAGGGATTGAAAACCTAGTATGCTGGAAGCTTTAAAAGTCCTAGATGGTGTGGAAAGAACTATAGATCAATTACGCTCAACTTTACCTTTTCATATCTTGGATTTTCTTCTAGAATCAATATATTACAATTGGCAATTGGATGAGTCAGTTTAAGCAAATAGGCATAGTCCAGAATTTGGTAGAAATAAGAGGTTTTATTTGCATAATACTCTAGGTTGGAAGAGGAAAAGAAAGTAGAAAATATATCAAGTGATTACTAGTGATGTATTTTTCTGATTAATTTCTTTATATTTTAAGTCATAATTTCAATAATATTCAATATGTCACTGAAGCAAATGTAAAGATCTTTAAGCATTCAAGTGATTGAAAACACTATTCACTGTCATTGCATGAGTTGAAAAGATTTCACAATCTAAAGAACCTGTAACAGTGAAAAGTACACAGGACTTAGTTCTATTTTGACAAGTGATTAACTGTATTGCTAGGTTTCCTCCCTTCATGTAATGAGTCCTCTACAAAGATTTATTGAATGAATGAATGAGTGCTAGAGATAAGGACTATTCTTTCTAGAATAGATTGTAACAAAAAATATAGAGAGAAATATCCAAAAGGAAGATACATTCAAAATGTTTTCCTTTGTTCATAGAACCAGAAAAGCAATTTGTTATTTCAAAATAGGAATTACATTATCAAGAAGAAAAGATTCTCCTGTCTGCTGACGAGCACATTCTCTTCCTGGGGCAAACATGTGTGGGAAGCGATATTATAATCAGAAAGTTATTGTGAGCTACAGACTTTAGATGGATGATTATAATGGCTGCGTTATCAAGCCTGAAGAACTAATACACAGCTCTTTCCCATAAGAAAATAGTAAACCCACAGAATAGATGCGTGATTTTCTGGGTCCAGAGAAAATTTTTATCTGATCAGTACAAGAGATACTTTATTTCTTTTTGTCTTTCTGATCCTTCCTTTTCTTCTTTCTTTCTTTCTTTTGGAGAAATTCTTGGAATGGAAGGAAGAATGGATTGAAGGAGGATCAATACAATTAGGAGCTAATTTCTCCAAAATGTGTGTGTGTGTGTGTGTGTCCATCTCAATTTGGTTGGAAAAGGTTTCATTTATCCCCACTTAGCATTTCTCTAAATTTTTCACTTTTATTTAAGTATTAATATTTAAATTAAAATAACCAGGGATGAATTTGTAAGATCTACTCTCTATATTACCAGCTTCTGTCATCATCTATCAGGGAAATGGCTGTAAAGTGGCAACAAGTTAATAAACAAGAAAGAAAAATACTATTGTTACATATTAATTTTGTGTGAGACGTAGGCAAATCAATTAAGTTTCCAGTGAGAAGATGAAAAGGCAATTCTGTAATTTTATTTACCCCATAAACATAATGCATAATTCAACAAAAAAATAAACCCATTGAAATTTGGTGTACTAAGAAAATTAATAATTAATATATTTGTATTCTCTATTGATTATTTTATTACATACTCATGAAAAACAACACCGTTCTGTTATGTACAACACACATACATATATATACTGAAATCATAACCCATATGATTTCCCAGTTAAAAATGTTCAAATACAACATAGAAAGCAAGGGCAATTTGGTATTTTAAAGAGTTTAAAAAAAAGACTTGTAAATTTTAACCTGGTTAATTTTATTTATCTCATATATTTAGTAAGACACTAGATATTGCTTTAGTACATACTAGTTTCTTTATGTAATCTTATTATGGTTCCTAAAATCTGTCTTTTTTGATTTCTGTCCTTTAAGTCCTTAAATTATTCTACAGTTTGATTTATTTTATGTATTTGAATATTTGTCAAGAAATTTTTATATGTGTGCATGTGTATATTTTGGAAAATCCTGTGGAAAATATGATGTAGAATTTTTCAACAATATAATGCCTGAGTTTATAGGAGAGTATATAGTAATTCTAATACTTCTCATTATATGTGAGGGACTGTATTTAAACATTATTATTTATTGAAGATAGATATTTAGTCTGGATAGGTGTCATTAACTGTAAATAATCAAGTGCTTCCCAGATCACTAAAAATGAACTAAATAGAAATAAAGTCAGTTAAAGTTTAACCACTGTTCAAAAGCTAATTCTTAAATTTACATGGGACTTTATTTTCCTGAACCTTAAAAAGTATGTTGGTCACATTACTTAATACACTTATCTTTCATGTCTTGAAAAGTAACCCATTTGTTATAACATTAAAATACTGCAATAAAAACATCCCATCATGTTTCTGGTGACAAGGCCCATTTCCCACTCCAGCCAGGTTAACTGTTGCCCACATTGTTCTTTACTTTATATTTGTCCCCCTCTCCCTATTCTTTAACTCTCAGCCAATGTTCACCCCAGCTCATTGTTCACTGAGAAAAGTGCCTACAGGGGAATTCCCTCACATTTCCAGCAGGAAATCTACTCATTTTCTCTGCACTCCTACTTGTACAAAGGAACTACCTGTCCTAGCAAATCTATTCTTATACGCACTGGATTGCATCCCCTCTCACTTTTTCAAGGACTTCACTTCCTCAGTCATACCTCCTCTCACCTACTTCCTCAATATTCATCTCTTCATTATCAACCTCTTCCTCTCAACTTGAATAATTCCAAAACATGCAGATATTCTCTACTAGGGTGCTTCCATTTTTAAATCCCTCCCCTAACCTGTCACCTCCTCTAGTTACTGCTATAGCCGTGTTCTTCTGCTTCTCTTTCTAGCAAATGTTTCTTTATTTTTAATTTTTATTTATTGATTTTTGACAGAGACAGACAGACAGACATCAGTTTGTTGTTCCACTTATTTATGTAGTCATTAGTTGATTCTTCTATGTACCCTGACCAGGGATCAAAGCTGCAACCCTGCTATATGTGGACGACACTCTAACCAACCGAGCTACCTGGCCAGAGTGCAAACATTATTTACTTGCTTTACTTACTCTCTCCAACTTCATTTCCTCAATTCATCCATCAAACTATACCTTGTTGACTTTATCTCCCTTAGCACTAACTCTTTCCTTTTCAAGATCACCAGCTACCTCAGAGTTGCCAATTCCAATAGGAATTTTTCTGTTTAAACTGCATGGCCTCTTGACAGTATTCAACACATTGACAATGCTGATCTTCTGGAAACCTTCCCTCCTGGATTCTTTGACCTAACAGTTTTGGACTTTGGCTCCTACCTCACTACCTCCTCAAACTTATCTTTAATTTAGTTCCTCCTGCTACTTCTGCCCCAATAATTGTTTGCCTCCTCTTCTTTATTATCCACATCTTCCTAGGTTATCTTTTCTTTCTGACAGCTTTAGATACGGTTCCTGTGCTCTCACATCCCAGATCCGCTTCTTTATATCAGATCTATTTCCTGCGTCTGATTTCTAACTCATGAATTCTAACTCTGATATTCACCTGCCTATCTGAGTGGAAATGTTCGAAAAGTAGCTGATTATTCTTTCCACTAACCTAATTCTCTCCCTGTTTTCCTGTCTTATGCAATGGCTCTACCTTTTCTCAAGGAAAAAAAAAAAAAGACTATAATCACACACTTGATTCCTCTCTGTTCCACACCATCATCCCTGACATCCAATTGATTATTGTCTTGTTGGTCTAATTTTAAAATATTTTTTGAATTTATCTAAAAGATGTCAGTTCTAATTCTGAACTGCATCTGCTCTGTTATAAGTTATCTTCCTGTGTTTTCTAAAATATTGCAAAAACTTCTTAATTATAATCCCTGCTCTTATGTATGGTTCTCCTATTCTGCATATTGTGGCAAGAATGATGTCTTAACATGTCACATCACTTCTCTGTTTATTCTCCTCTAATTGTCCCCCTTTGTGTCTTTCCGTGGTCAAGCTCCTATTTACTCTGGCAAACACAGGTCCCCCATATCACTCCATGCTGCAGTTGCCTGATCTTCATTCTGCTCTTCCAATAGCCATGTTTCCTTTTGTTTCTTGAAACTATCTTCCTTCCACTCCTACCCTTCACCTGGCTCACTCTCATCATTTATAGTTTAGTTCAAATGTCTCTTTTTTGAAGAAATCCGCCCCCATCATACCATTTAAAGTGGTCTCTGCCTACTACTCTTAATCATCTCGCTCTGTTTTTTTACCCTCCACTGTCTCCCCGTGAATCATCCTGTTTGGGTTCTTGTTCTTTATCCATTCATTTGAATGTCCATTTGAATGAAAGCTTCTGGAGAACATGGACATTGTCTCCCTAACTTAGTTTTGTTTTTAACTAGGCCTAGGTTAGTATGTGCTCTGTATGGCACTTGATAATAGGTAATTGTTGAATAAATGTATGACTAAATGAATATAATATTTATAAAGTATATTTTTATATGAAAATGTTCAAGAATTATGGACTTGGATAGCACCACAATCTAACCCAGACTAAGTGATCCAACACCCTTGACTGTCTGAAAAATTCAGAAAATACAGTTGACCTTTGAACAATGCGGGGGCTGGGGGTGCTGACATCCCCCACAGTTGAAAATTCACGTCTAACTTTTGACTCCCCCAACAGTAATAACCTACTGTTAACCAGAGCCTTACTGGTAACAGTTGATCTACACATATTTTGTATGTTATATGTATTATATACTGTATTCTTACAATAAAGTAAGTTAGTGAAATGAAAATGTTAAGAAAATCATAAGGAGGAGAAAATACATTTACAGTATTTGTTGACAGCAAAATCTGTTTATTAGTGGACCCATGCAGTTCAAATCCGTGCTGTTCAGAGTCAACTATGTAAATAGCCCAATAAGATGTGGAGCAACAATGCAGCTGAGAAAATAATAAGAAAACAAATATATCAAGGGACATTCTTTTCCCTTTTTAAAAAAATTACAACAAAAGTATATACAACTGCAGAAATCTTAGCAAATATATATAAAAGTAATCTAAGATTATCTGCTATCCAATCAACTGAATAAAACCTCTATTACTATTTCATTATGTAATTCAGATTTTTTTTCCAATGAGATCTACATATGGTTATTGAGCACTTGTGACTAGTGTAAATAAGGAATTGAATTTTTAGGTTACTTATTTACTTATTGATTTTTAATAAAATTAAAACTAAGGCAGTATAAAACTTTTTTCAAACACCACTTTATTGTTTGGTATAACCACATTTTGCTTTATAGAAAATATAATGTCTGAACTGAGATATGCTATAAATGTAAAATATACACTAGATTTTAAATACATAGTATAAACATGTGAAAAGTCAGTAATAACTTTTTTATGGATGACATGTTGAAATGATTATATTTTGGATGTAATGGATTAAGTAAAATATATTTTTAAATTTAATCTAGTTATTTTTATTTTTTCTAAAGTGGCTGTCAGAAAATTTAAATTACATAAGTGGCTTATATTATATTTCTATTGAGTATAGAAATATAACTTCTATACTTATACATATACATTTACATATATATTGTATATACACATATATAGGTTTCTTATAAATCGTAATCTTTTATAAACTACTTCCTGACTTAGTGATATGATACAAACATCCTTTGTATTTAGTAATTACAGATCTATATTTAGCATTTTTTATTCTTTATGCTATTATGGTTGTCCCAATTTCTCCCCCCTTCGCCTCCCTTCACCAAATTCCTGCCCCTCAATTCCATAGTCAATCCCTACCCCATTGTCCATATCCATGGGTCCTTCATCTATGTTCTTTGAGTAATCCCTTCTAGACAGTTCCCACCTCCCTCCTCCCCTCTTACAGCTGTCTGTCTGTTCCATGATTCTATACCTCTTATTCTATTTTGCTCATTAGTTTATTTTGTTCCTTAGATTCCTCTTGTAAGTGAGATCATATGGTATTTGCCTTTCACCAACTATCTTATTTCACTTAGCATAATAGTTTCCAGCTCTACCCATGCTGTCACAAAAGGTAAGAATTTTTTCTGCTATGCAGTATTCCATTGTGTAACTGTACTACAGTTTTTTGATCCACTCATTTACTGATCTGTACTTAGGCTGTTTCCGACTCTTGGCTATTGTAAGTAGTGCTGCTATGAACATTGGGGTGCATAGGTTCTTTTGAATTGGTGTTTCAGGATTCTTAGGGTATATTCCCAGCAGTGGAATTAGTGGGACTAAAGATAGTTCCATTTTTAATTTTTTGAGGAAATTCCATATTTTTTTCCACAGTGGCTGTACCAGTCTGCATCCCCACCAACAGTGCACTAGGGCTCACTTTTCTCCTCATCCTCGCCAGCACTTGTTGTTCTTTAATTTATTAATGATAGCCATTCTGGTATATTTAGCATTTTTTGAATGATCGTTCAGTATTTCACAGTGCAATATATTCAATATACTGTATTCTTTATTACTGAACATTTAGATGGTTTGTAAATTTTCACTTTTATATGAAATGCTAGGGGAAGCACATTAAGGGATTTTTTATTCATAAGATATAGTTATAAAGGCCAATTGTAGGCTAAATTTTGAAATTAGAGAAGGCCTGAGAAAGTTTTTATAAAATCATTAAAGTAATAAGAATAATGAAAAGCAAAGCAATAATGGACTATTGTGTGTAAAGGTAACAGAGCTGGATAGGGAATCATTCTCAGTGGGGTTCCAAGAGGAGCATGAGCAGTAGAAAGAAGAGTTCTCAGTGATGAACCGAAGACAGAGTGGCTCAAATCAGGGACATCAGAGCTGTCTAAAGACATTTGGTCCAAATGATCGAACCCAACTCCTACACATATTGTTGTAAAAGAAGAATGTTTCTAGGATAATATACAAGATACCTAATCTGTTCTATACCTTCTATTTATTAAGAGAGAAAGTAAATAACATATAAAGATTTCGATCAACAACTAATTTTTTAAAAAAAATTATATTTAAGTCAGTTCTAATTTTCTGGAAAAATATGTTATATGATGATTTTATCTCTCTGAGAGCAATTTATAATTTTGTAAATGAAATACTGCTATTTAAAAATATCGAATACAAGGTCATGGGTATAAGGGCTGAAAGCCCTGGCCTATGTCTGTCATTTTGCCTGTCTCTGAGAAGATGCCCTGAGCACAGCCTTAGAAGACAAAGAGCCTATGTGGACAGGCAACCAGGACCAGCTGTCTTGAGAAAGTGTGTGTTATCTCTATTCTGAGGCCAACCTCAGGGGATTGCAAAGGGGTTGTGAAATGGAATTATTCTTAGAACGGTTCAAGGAGCCCTTTATCCTCTGTGCTACAACCTGTTAGATCCACTCCAGATGTTCAGAATCCATAATAATGTTGTCTCCAGATAATTTACAACACTCAAGATACGGGAGATGAACAGGGTACGCCTATCTTGATTTTCCAAGTATTTTGAGTACACTATATGCTCAGTGTATCAGCATCGTGTGAATTACATATGCCTGAGTGTTCTCAGGCCACTGTAGTTTCCTAGACAGCAAAAAATTCAAGTTCAATATAGAGAAAGTTACAGATACAGAAGAGAGAATATTTTGATATTATATGGAAATAAAAGAAAAACATCACATTTAGGATTTCTAGGGGAGGAAAAGCTTTTTAAAATTTAAACGAGTTAAGCTACTTTTCTTAGTTAAGCACAGTACAGTTGAGCCATTTTCCTTTGTTCATCACCAAAGGTTTTGCCTTTTCTGTTCCACATTAAAATTTTACAACTTCAAACAATTTAAATGGATAATAAGTGGATCCAAGCATTGTTAAATTTCTAACAGTTACATTATTTATATAAATACTTTGGAAATTCACTCCTCTCTACATCATCTCTGTAGTGTCATAGAAGCAGCACTTAGAAGTTCCGTCCTCTCTTTCTGGTTCTGCCAGTTATTAAATATTTACCAAGGGTATGTCAATTAATCTCGCTGAAAGTCAATTTTCTCACATACAATTTAGGGACAATAAATCTTACACTACCTACGTCACAGGGTTGTCATGAGAATCAAATGAGTTAAAACATAAATACATTTTGAAAACAAAAAGATATTTCTAAAAAGCTTAGAAAAATTTTAGTAGTAATCACATAACAAGCCCTTGTTTTGTAAATATTTTCTTTATTAGGGATCCTATGATTGCAAGCAATAGAAATGAACTCAAAGTAGCTCAAGGGGGACAAAATGTGAGAAAGGACTGCATTATAAAGAATATAAAACTATCTCCTGGCACCAGAACCACATCCAAGTTTCAGGAAAAGTTAGAACCAGTGACTTTTCCTCTCTTTTCTATTTGTTCTCTGTTTGTCCGAACCATTTAAAAAATATCTGAAGATCCATTTCTTGTGCTTCTCCTAGAATGAAAATGCGGCTACCCCATGTATCCAGAGCACATATTTTACTGATCCAGCCACACAGAGACACTGGTTTTCATTTTCCAACCGCCAGTTCACAGGGAACCTGGTTATGCTTGAACTGTGTGCATACCCATAGTCCTGTAGTGTGATGAATGATCAAGGGCAAGATAAAAAGGCTCTTTGGTGAATACTGCTATTCTCAGTAGACTGGAAAAAGAGACCTTTTTTTTTTTCCTCTGTAGATAAGGGGTTGTTAAATATAAAAGTCCTTAAGTAGCCACTACTCTCCTTAATTTACAAGGCACTTTCACACGTGAATTAAAAAAAAAACATATTGGCAGATAAGAAAGAATTTTCTGAGCGATGGAACTATTGTAATTGAGGGGGGGAAACACCTTGACAAGCTCTTTGAAAGAGCAGCGAGATCTTGAGAATGCAGGTACCATAATAAAAAGAGTGCTTAAGGGCGCTCTGCTTCAGAAAATGAAAGGCATTGGATTTTGTTCCTAACAGGCTTGGATAGGGAAAAAGAAAATACAGGAGACTAGGAGGCAGAGCCCAAGAAATGCTGGGCATCAAAGCTGTGTGGAGTAAAGAACTTGTAAAAAGGGGGCCCTCTTCACCCGCTGCCCCCAAAAAACTTTAAGAAGAAAATAACTAGTGTGTTATTTTCAGTTGTGTCTCAGTAATTTGGATTATACATCTACTCTGTGGACATTATGTGGGTGAGATACAACAGTGAGAGGGAGAGGGAATGGAGTAGTTCTGGCCTGATTCAGTACGCAACACAAGAGAACTGTATGAAAGCAGTAACAGGGGCAGAACATTCATCCCTTTGACCACGCCCCTCCCACCCCAACCCCCACCCCTCGGATCTCAAGGACAGGGAGGCAGCAGCTGACTCAGTTATAAATGCATTATTTCCTATGATCCACCCAACAAGTTGTCATGTCATTAAAACAGATATCATTACAATTTGAGAGATGAAGAAACAATC
Organism: Mormoops blainvillei; assembly: GCA_004026545.1. Classification (NCBI taxonomy): domain Eukaryota; kingdom Metazoa; phylum Chordata; class Mammalia; order Chiroptera; family Mormoopidae; genus Mormoops; species Mormoops blainvillei. The sequence goes on along the minus strand of PVJD01004035.1, from coordinate 118,670 downwards.
ATTTACCCAAGGTCTTACAGCAAATTAGTCTCAGAACGGAACTAAACGCCTATTATGTCTCCTTCTGGGCTCATGTTACTGCACTGAATTTATTTTCTTCAACTGTTATGACAATAACAGAACAGTGGTAGCATACCTTGTAGCAAGAATCGAGGCGTTTCTTTTGATGAAATGCTTTTACTGAAACCACTAAGATTATCTTTCATTCATTTATCCATTCATTTAAGATATACAGGCATGAGCAAAAGTAAGTTTACAGTAGTTCATTTTGAAAATAATAAATAATAATACAAGAATAAACTCTGTGTTCCGTGTACTCACAACTGTATACTTACCTTTTCCCATCCCTGTATTTGTTGAATTCCTACTCTGACCAACAGTATGATGGACAGTAGCCCTTTGCTTATGAGTAAGAATAGTGTGATCAAAGTAAACCTTAAAATTGTGAGAGAAAAAGGCTAACTTGTAATGAAGGACCATGCAGTTCACATTGCTCTTCGTTATTATTATTTTGTTTGTACTCTTTGAAATTGCAGTGTCACACAAAGTCTGATCTGGTTTCAGCCGCAAAACGGAATAGTTAAGAATCTAGGACTTACCACATCCACCCTCATCCACTGGTGGGAAAGTAATGGTACAGCCTCTTTGAAAACAGCTTGGCAGGACCTCAAAAAAGTTACACGTAGATTTACCACATGACCCAGCAATTCCACTCCCAGGTATATGTCCACCCAAGATAAAAGAAAACAGGTATTCAGACAAATACGTACACAGGAAGTTCATATCAGCGCTACTGACAAAACCTCCAAAATGGGAAAAAATACAAATGTCCACCAACTAATGAAGGGAAAGACAGTTTGGCATACCCATAAAATGGAATAATATTATTCAGCAATTAAAAAGTACTGATACAGGCTAAAACATGGATGAAATGTGAAAACATAATGCTAAATTAAAGAAACGAGACACAAAAGGCCATATACTATGTAACTCCATTTATATGAAATGTCTAGAATGGGGCAATTCATACAGACAGAAAGTAGATTAGGAGTTGCCAAAGGCCAGGGTGAGTGGAGAATTGGGAATGGCTGCTGAAGTGTATGGGGGTTTCTTTTTTTGGGAGTGATATAAAAATGTCTTGGAATGAGTGGTAATGGTTGTACAATCTTGTGAATATATTAAAAACTATTGACTGGTACACTTTAAAATGGTAAATTTTAAAATTTGAATTATACTCCAATTAAAAAAATATAACCACATTACACTTAGACTTGTGTATAAATTCAGGAAGATACAATTACTATCAAAATGAACACTAACCACATTGCAATCACAGTACTTCCACTGGTACTTTTTCCTTTTCAGCGTTTTCCTGTGTTAGCCAAAATGTGCTTCACTTAGCCACTTTATGTTACAAAAGAGTCTCAAGAATCTTCTTGTAGGAGCCTCAAGAATCTTATGGAAGCTGACTGTTCAGCTACTGTTCTTAGAATAAACTTATTGTTGTTGAAAAGCAATTGTTAGTAATTCAGCTTAGTGTAGATCAATTGTCCATCTGTGCTTTGAGAAATGTTAGAGGATTAGGGTAAAGCTTTGATAATTATTGTAAATTTAACTTTCTAGGACCAAGAAATGCTCGGAAAGTGCCCTGCCAATCGAAGCACTCCTTTTAATTCAGGAGTTCCCAAAGACCTGTTTGGAAAAGGGGTAGGAGCACCTTGTGAATCGAGACGCCACTCTGTCAATAGCTGTATGCATCTTGACATCCAAAGTAGAGCTTCATAAAGGGACGAGGATGAATCTGTGGCTGAAGTGTGAGGGTTAAGCAGCACCTCTCAGTGAACACATATTAAAAATCTGTGGGCCAACAGGCTCAGGCTTGTTGGTGATGGCGAAAACAGTGTTCCCTAGGTGGGACTTGTATTGACCCAACCTGGTGCATCAAATGGCAGGGAGAAACTCCGCAGAGGTCCTGCCTGCATTTGCCTACCCCATGAAGATTAGAAACAGGGTTTGCGAGGAGCACATGGACTCCAGGAGCCCATGGATTCCCTTAAAGAGGAAATCAATGTACTGGAACCCACCTCTGTTCAGATCTCTAGATTACTGAATTAGTATGGGGAGAGAATTAATAAACTTGGAATACAGGGGCAGGGATAAGCCAGGCACAAGGGAAGGTGACCAGAGATTTCCTGTCGTGCATATATTTTACCCCAGTCACTCTCACGGGAGATTTAGGATCCGATCTTCAGCATTTGAGTGATTGACTCTCCCTGTGGCATGCTGCTCTGGCTGGGTATGTTGAAAATCCAAATAGTTTCATATCTTAAAGCTCCTCATATATGATTTCCCCCCATTTGATGCCCTTGAACTCTTACAAAGGGTTCTTGAGAACTTATTATAAAACACATTTTGACCCTTTTAGCCCCTAATTCGTACATAGCCTAATAAGGTCTCGACAGTCACCACATGCTTGCTAAACTCATTACTACCGTTATTTAGAATAATACTGTCAGTGACTATAATTACCACAGGAAAGCACTCAGCGCTTCCCTGAATCCCTTTGGCCTGGCTCCTACCCCCAGTCCTGGATCAATCAGCCCTGCTGTTGCCGCTCCTGCTGAGCTGAACAAGTGACACAAATGTCAGTTTTTCAGCTTAAACAGAGAGCTACAGTGACAGAAAAACAGCTGAGCCAGCAGGAAGTGCAAACTGAGGGGGAGGTGTCGATGTAGCTATTTTTTCATCCAGTGTAGTAAAAACAAAAAAACCCATAGACTTTAATAAAACCGGGTAGTTCTTTCCTTGAGAAGCTGGCCTATGCTTCAGGCTTGGGCCAAGGTTTGCTTGACCCTTTATTAGAACAACACCTTCGGCTTAGTCTCAAAAATGAAAAGTAGGAAGCTTGAGAATCACAAAGAGACAAGACAGATAGAAGTCACAAAAATATATTATGAGCACTCTATATGCCAGGAACTGTGTTATGCACAGTGTTACTTAATTATCACATTTCTACTGATATATCCAGTTTTCAAGGAGAAACTGAGGCTTACAAATTCCGACTCTGACTCCCCTGGCATGCTCTGCACAGCTCTATAGGATCTGGCTCCGGCCTGCATTGCGGCCCCCGTCTCTCTCACGTCCTACCTCTCTCATCTTCACTCCTGGGCTTCAGTCAAACTGAACTTTGGGTCCCTTGATTAGGCCAACCTCAGTTCTAGCCTAGGGACTTTGCTCTTACACTTTGCCAGTGAGAGAGCTAGGAATCCTCTTCCCCCAAATCTGGCTTCTTCTTATCTTCCAGTTCTCAGCTCAAAAGCTTCTTCTCCACAGAATGATCTTCTTGAACACTCAGTTGAAAGTCCCCAATTCTTCCCTCAGAGAAACTCCCTGCTGTGGCGAGGCGTATCACTTAAATTGGGGCTATAAAGTGTACTTGGCTAATTGCCTCCGACTGCCCCACCTTTAGGTCCACTGAGTGTACACACATAGCCCTGAGGCTTTACTCTTCCAAGGCTGCTCAGTCTATGGCTGAGCAAGGGGTGGGGTGGGGAGGTACTAGACCCAGGCCACTGCTGCCCAGGGCAGGAGTCCTCTAATGGGCAAATGTCTAGGGTGTGGGGAAAGAGGTCCCTATCCACCTGGCCAAGATTTTCTTAGAGTTGTACCCTAGCCTGAGGCTCCTCGTACCCAATGTTTCCCCTCTCCTTCTCTACTTTCCCAGGTGTCAGAGCTGCGTCCAATTTGAAGGTTTTCCCCATCTCCTCCTGCTCCCCTCTCTCCTTTATCATTCATAAGCACTTCCTCCCAAAAGTCTCTTGCATGTCTAATTCTGTCTTGTTATCTACCTGCTTTTCAGAAGGCCTGACCTAGTGCACTCTCTTGTAATACAGTGTGTTCCATTATCTTTATGACACAAACTATTTTAAAATATATCCTATTTAATTTTTTCAATTACCTATTTATTTAATATCTCTCCCCTGCCACTGCTCCCATTCCTACCCAATGCAATAAATCTTATTCCCAGTTGGCTTATGACAGGCCTTCAATTATAGAAAGCTAGATTTATACTCTAAATCCAGCTCCTCCCTTTTATTCATTGATTATGTGTATTTACTGTTCTAGTGATTGGAGATAAAGTGGTAAACAAAAGAGACAGAGTCTCTGCTATTTTGAATTTATATTCAAGTGAGGGAAGACAGGTAATAAACAACCACAAAAATATGTTATGTGTTAAAAGTTCTATAGAAATGGTAGCGCACAGTAAGAGAATGAACAGTGACAAGCAGGGGGTTAGGGAATACTCCCTCTCTCGTAAGGTGACATTTAAACAGAGATGTGAATGAACTAAGGTAGTGAAACAAGCAGATATCTGGCAGAAGAGTGTCCCAGGCAGGGAGAACATAAGTGCAAAGGCCCAGTGGTGGGGGGAGTTCGGAAGAGCAAAGAACAGCCTGGAGGTCAGTGGGGCTGAGCGACGGGGAGTGAGGAGGGTGGTAGGAAATAATACAAGAGACAAAAGATGTGCACTGGATAAATCAGTTAAGTCCTTGTATGTCACCATAAGAACTTTAGATGGGAGCTTGGGTAAAATGGAAAATGAACGGACAATTCCGAGTAGAGGAGTGATAATATCTGATTCGCATTTTAAAATGATGACTCCGGTGGCCAAGCAGAAAATAGTAGGGGGTAATGATAGAAGAAGAAGGATTAGAAAGCAGGCTATTGTGATCTAGGGTATATCAGTGCATGGTGATATTTGTCCAAATTCTGGATATATTTGAAGGCAGCGTTAACAGGATTTCTTGACAAACTGGATATACAGGGTTTGAGGGAGGGGGTGGAATGAATCAAAGATGTCTCCAGGTTTTTGACCTGAGCAAATGGGAGGATAGAGTTGTTAATTACTCTGTTTCCCTCCAGTCGAGTTCAGTTGTACACATTCAGACACAGATAGGCCAAGAGTTTATTTAACCAAATTTGAGATTTTTTCTTGTTGAACACAATGTTGGGAGTGTTTTGAGGATATAAGCAAAAGGATGATTATCCTGGTGGAAGATGGAACATGAGTTGCAGAAGATGAAAAATTAGCAAATGACAGGGAAAAGATATATGGTCAGTGGATGGAAGGTCTCTGTGGGATTGAAGAATTAATGCTGATGAGGTATCAGAGAACATGAGATGGAAAAACTAGAAGTAGAAGTCAGAAAGTGGGGCAACCTTGCTTTTTCCTTTGTTATCAGAATGATTTCCTTTTCTACCCTTGCATAATACTTGAGAAGAGCCACAGTGAAAATGAAACAATAAAAAAGTCCCAAACACATCTCTCCATCTGCCAGCTCACACAGCTACCATTCTTCATGGTTACAATTCTTGAAAGTTTCCTCATTAGGCTCTGCATTCTCAGCATTTACTTGGTAATGGTTTTCACTCACAACAGTACGTCAAAGTGCTTTGGCGTATTGGCCAACCGCCTCTCATTGAAATGATAGGCTCATAGGAATTCAGAATTATTGGGACCTTGCAGATGATCTACTGCAACACACTCACTTCTATATGTAGAGATATAGAGAGGTTAAGGGACTTTCAATGACGAAATGCAGATGAAAACAGAGTTTTGAATTGCTCTAAGGTTATCAGATTACCAGAATTTAATGATAAAAAAAGTGTATTTATTCTTACATGTTTAAACTTCAGTCACCTTCAAAGTACTCTACATTTGATGCAATACACCTATTGAGACATTTTTTTGCCACTGCTCAAAAACCATTTTTGAACTCATTGATTTTGATGCCCTTTTAGTTCTTCTGCCATCTTTTGTTTCACCTCTTCCACATCAGTAAAAATTTCCCTTTGAGGATTTTTTCATCTGGGAAAACCAAAATAAAGTCATCTGGGGAAAGATCAGGTGAATGGGGGGCCGTGGGCATGAGGGTCATGCCATTTTTTGGTCAAAAACTGCTGAATATTCAGCACGGTATGGGTAGGTGTGCTTATAAATCACCCATCATGAAATGGGCAAACACAATGAAAGAGTCTTCAAAAAAAGAATTCCCTGAAGCCAAGCACAGCCTCTCACAACAATACCAGCTGGTACACTGATACAGATGGGTTCCTAGAGCACTCACCCAGCTAAGGAAGCCTACTACAAGGGGTCCACCCTCCAGAAGATAATTCCATTATTATTATTATTATTTTTGGTCCCCTTCATACACTATTGCCAAGTCTTTTTTATTATACTTGTACCGGGGATATTTTTTGATATACTTTAAATCTTATATTACCCTTTTTTTCCCCTTAAACCTCTATCTCCTTTACTCACTTATTATTATCTTCTTTAATGTCCCCCAGACTCATCCACATTGACTTTAAGAATTACCTGCTTCAGCAGGAAATTAAGCCTCTTAAAAATGTTCTCCAAATACTTCTGAGAGTCCACGAATGTGGCATCAAATTCACATGTGCTCACAAGCCAGTCTGTTGGTTGACGTCGCTGCCTAATATCCTTCATGTTTTTCTTCTTGTCCAGTTGCCTTTAGTCATGGACACTGTTTGTGAAGCTACTTGAGGGAGACTGAGTATTGTCAAGGGTTCAAAGCCCTTCAGGAAGATGCAAATGTCCATCCCCAAAGTATTCTGTCTCTAGATGCTTTCAGTCCATCAGTGCTCTGGCGCCTGAGTGGTGGAATGTTTCATACAGAGACAATAGCCTCTACATTATCTCTGTCTCACTCAAAGAGTGTTGCTTGTTTTGTAAATTCTCTCAGTAACAATTCAATGGATTTTTGTTTTTCAAACTTTCCCCAGAATCTCACAAAAATGGTTTTCATTGGGGCCCTTAGATCTATAACTATACAATGGTACAGATGCCACATTAGGCCCTCTATTCTCCTATTCCCAGCCTCTCCCCAAACCAAACCCTCTCCTTCTTTAGAAAGCAAAAACTTCAATGTAGATAGTGGAGAGGTGTGCGCATGCCTGCCATAACTGCTCCCCACTGAGCCAGCCAAAAATACACACTACCCTTAAGATATCTTTCTCTCTCTTCGTGTGTGTGTGTGTGTGTGTGTGTGTGTGTGTGTGTGTGACAGGTTGTTCTAATTCTATCTTCTTCTGTGGTTCCTCCTTATCACCACACAAATCCATCCACACACCAGGCCAACACATCTCAGATACACTCTCCTTTCCTACTTGTGCTTGTTTGTCTAATGGAAGAATGAATAGGGACACATTTGAAAGTCAGAAGGAATTTCTGGATTTCAGTTCTGACACAATGCCATTGACTTCCGAATAATGTAGGATCCCAAGGTTGGAAGGGATTCTAAAAGTTCATCTGTCTCTAAATGTTTCCCCAATATGCGGCTAGATTTTTATATCTCAGCCAAGAATAAATGCATTTTTGAGATTTATTTCCTGTGGGAGGGTTTGTACACTGTTTTTCCTAATAGCAAGGTAAAATTTGTTCACTATAGATTTCTTCCAATACTTCTAAATCTACCACCTTGAATCCAGACAGAAAATTTCTATTCCCTCTGATTTATAATATCTCTTCAGTCATTTGGACATAGCTATCATGTCACTTTGTATCTTCTTATTCCTATATTAAATGTACCCAGTTTGTTGTTATTCCTTATGACACAGTTTGGAGTTTGGAGTTACTTTAAGACCTGGATGTTCTCAGCTGAATGTGTCCCAATTTGTCTTCTAACCTATGTCCCTAACTCCCTAACATATGATGCTCAGTATTTTTCAGGAATAAAAATATGAAGTGTAAATATACATGCTACAACATGGACAAAGATTGAAAATATGTCAAGTGAAAGAAGTCACTCACAAAGGATGACAATCTATATATTTCCTTTTATATTAACTGTCCAGAATGGTCAAATCTACACAGACACAAAGTAGATTAGCGGTTGCCTAGGACTCAGGGGTGAGGAGGTGGAAAGGTTAGAGGATAATGGCTACGAGGTACGGCTTTCTTTTGGGGTGATGAAAATGTTCTAGAATTAATTGTCATGATGGTTGCACAACTCTGTAAACACACTAAAAGTCATTGAATTGTACTTTAAATGAATAAAGGATATGGTATGTGAATTACATCTCAATATGGTTGTTTAAAAAATATGATGTCCAGAAGTGAGTTACTGGTAAACAGTAATCTGAAGTAGGTTGCTATAACCTCTGGATTTCAATTTCACTATCTATAAAATAGATGAGTGAATAATATCTGCTCCACCTTCTTGACAGGGTTGTTGAATCACATTTTACAGCATCATAATTATGTAAATTATTAATTCGAGAGACTCTTACTACCTCACGTCTAGGTTTCTAACAGAATTCACTTGCTGGTAACTCATTTGTTTTGTTAAATAAGAGATTTTTTTTTTTAAACACCTGTTACTCTAGGCAAGAGAATGCAATGATCATTTAGTATTCATTGTATAAAGTCCCAATTTTGTCCTACATTTTCTATCATTCTTCACAAACTATATCAATTGCTTTCTCCGCCATGTATTTTGCATGCTAACCCTTGTAGCTGGTTTTTTTTTTCCCTCTCAGACGAAGCGTACCCTGTTATGGACTGAATGTTCGTGTCCCCCACCAAATTCATATGTTGAAACCCTAACCCTGATATGATGATATTTGGAAGTAGTGACTTTGGGAGATAATTAGGTTTGGATGAGGTCATGAAGATGGGTCCCCCATCATTGGATTAGTGTCCTTATAATAAGAGGATGAGAGACTAGATAGAGCTGTTTTTCTCCACATGTGAAGGCACAGCAAGAAGACGGCCATCTTCAAGCCAGGTGGAGAATCCTCACCTGGGAACTGAATGGGCTAGTACTTTGACCTAGGACTTTCCAACCTCCAAAACTGTGAGAAATGAATTCCAGTTGTTTAAGCCAGCCAATCTACGGTATTTTGTTATGGCAGTGAGAGCTGACCCCTTGAAACTCCCCACCAATTCCCAGTCATGACTTCCTGCGAAAGTTTTTTTGAAACTTTTCTCCCGTTGGAATTTCCCACCATACTGATCACTCCATTACTCTGCATCCTCTCAGAAGTTTAGCTTCATATAAAGTTAATTTTTATTTCTTATTTATCCATGTATTATACTTTCACTCCTCACCTACTTAAGCTTTTCAAGTGAAAGAAGGGTAGTGTGTTATACCTCCTTTCCTCCAAAACTCATGTTTTGTAGACATTTCCACCAAACTCAGTCATGATTGCTTGCTTCCTCTTTTCCTGCAGTTGTTGGTCCCACACTCTATGTAGCCTGAAGCTGATAGGAAAAACTCACAAAAACATAATCCAAAATGGTTAGTACACAAACACTATATTGTAAGTTCACTTTATCAATTTTAACTCAGGGCTTCTGATGAGCACCAACATTTAGGGTCCCAAGAAATACAAAGAGTAGAAGGTGATTGTGTACTATTTAAAGTTTGCTCCTTTCTGTTGTTATAATACAAAAGGGCACAGGTGTGGTTTAAGTGACCCCCTGCCTGTAGCACCAACCCAGCCTTATCTTCCCGGAAAAACTCAAACCCAGTTTTTATAGTTTTTAGACAATAAGATGTCCAGGTGTAAACCAAAGAGCAATTTCCTAATTTTTAACACATCAAATAAAATGTTTTTCTTTACTACCAGTCCCATCTTCTGCTATCATTTATTTGCTGCAATGACTGCAAGGGAAAGGTGTAGGGCAACTGACAGGCAGAAACCAGACCTTACGCTTACGCGTATTCCTTTGCAGTTGGGTGAAATGCCTCTGAAGCCCCCGGAACTTATCTCCCCCAGATCAGTTAGGGCTAGAAGGGTGGAGGGTAGTGTGGTCAACTCCATCTCATTTTGTGAGCACGGGAGCTAAGGCCTTGAAAAAAGGAATGCCATGCTTAGCGGCTTATGATTTACTAACATGGTCATAAATATTGGATCAAGACTTGGCTTGGAAGCTTGCATGCTGCCCCAGAGGAGGACGGTGATGGTGTGGTGTACATTTGTTTTTGTGTTTTGTTCCTCGCGTTAATTTAAAATACACTCTTTGATTCTTTGTCTCACATTTTCTTAGGTTATAAGAAAACCCCTCAAAATGTTATCTAATTAGGAAAAGAAATGTGAGGATGGAAGGAGGGTAAGTTACAAGGAAGGAAAGAAAAACGGAAGGAAGGAAGGAGGGAGGGAGGGAGGGAACGAAGTAAGGAAGGAAGGGAGAGAGGAAGGGAGGAATTTTACCTCCCATCTCCCTCTCCAGACTTCTCTGTTTCCCACTATCCCTATCTTTGCTTTCCACAGGGCTCCATTCCCTTCTCAGCTCCCTGTGTTTCCCACAGTCCTGAAGGCCAGCGGACAGGGGTTCTACATTTCGGAAACCTTTGTGTGGCTGCCAGAGCCGGGCATGCTCAAACGCCTAGGACTGGTTCTTTTCGGCACCCAACTTTGGCAACTCTCCCACCCGCACCCAGAAGGGGTAGGCAGGTCCGCACAGATCCCTGGGCGTGAGTAAACGGGAGGAAATTATATCCTACTCCCGCGGAAGGAGCCCGGAACGGGAGCTCGCTGGGCAGTTCGGTGCTCGGCAGCCGCTGCCGAGGGGTGCGCAGGGGTGACGAGCCCTCCAGGGGGTGTCGGGTCCTCGCGGGCGGCGCGGCTCCGGAGGTCAGCGGCAGCGCGGGCATGCGCGCCCGGCCGAAGGGGAGATGTCCGAGGGCACGAGCGCGGGAGCGCGCTCTGGGAGTGGTCCCGAGGCGGAGGGAGGGGCAGGCAGAGGCGGGGCCGCGGCGGCGCGCGGACGCCGAGCTCCGCCGGAATTCTTGAGGCTGCTGTGCGGCCACCGGTGGGAGGGCGGCAGGCGCTGTACGCAGAGCCTCAAAACCTAGGACTTCTGGGAGCTAAGGAACCCTAGGAGCGGAGCCCGGCCGCGGGGAAGAAACGCGCGGTGCTGCTTGCTCTTTCGCTTTCCTCGCTCCGTTTAGGAAGTGGGTGGGGGCGGTGTGGCCGGTGTCGCGAGGTATTCGAACGCCCGCGTGCGGGGAGAAAATTCACCTGTTTCGAGACAGCGCGTCGGACTTGGAGGGAGCGGCGGCAAGCTCTAGCTACTGGCACAATGGGCTGTACGCTGAGCGCCGAGGATAAGGCGGCGGTGGAGCGGAGTAAGATGATAGACCGGAACCTCCGCGAGGATGGCGAGAAGGCGGCGCGGGAGGTCAAGCTGCTGCTGCTCGGTGAGGGGCCGCGCTGGACGTTGGGGCGGGCGGGGGCGCCCCGGGAGCCTGGGGTCGGGCCGCTGTCCTGGGCGCAGGGGTCGCGTCGGGCCCCTTGACGTCGGGAAACCCGAAGGGGACTTGCGAAGCAGCCGAGGGCGCGCCTTGTAGCGCTCCGGATGGTTTCGGAAGGAGAGCTTGTCTGGTGCGGTGCAGAGACGAGGCGGGTGCCCCTCTGCCTGATCCTCTCCCACCCTCCTCCCGGTCCTCTCCCTAGTCCTCTCCCTCCCGCCTCCTGGCGGGTGAGAACTCGCAGGCGGTGGGGCGGGAGTTTCACTCGCGTGCCTAGGTGTGGACCCCGCGGGGAGCCGAAGAGCGTATCACGAGTAGCCCCTTTTCTTTGAAGTTAGCTCAGCTTTATAAAGATGAAAGGGAATTCGTGACAAGCAAATAAAAGCTCACCCCACCCCGAAACCCTTCCTATAAGGTGTCTGTGTCGCGGTTGTGGTTTTCAGGTTCCAAGAGTGTCACGTTTTGTGAAATTTGTGCACCATTTTTGGGGCCTCCGTGGGATTGAAATGTGTCTTTACTGGAAACTTCCTTTGACCACTCAGTAAGTTTTAAAGGAGCACTGATTATATTTACCTGATTATATTTTCTTAAGGAAGTAGGCTACGCTGGGCGCTTGATTTTTATTACTGTGGAGACATGGACACCTCCAGAGTTGGGTGTAACATATGCTCCAGTAAAATAGTTGAGCGGTGAAAACCAGTGTGAAGGTACGAAAGGGTCTCGCTGGGCAGTTGCTTTCTCTCTTCTGCCAGGGTTTCCGATGGATGAGATTTGCCAGGTACAACGCCGAGGCTCTTTTTTGCTCTTAGTATTGTTTTCTTGGTGAAAGGCTTTGTGGAGGTCTTTTCCGGCTTTTTCAAGGGAGGTAACATGAAAAGAGTTAAGCTAGAGTTTTGACCGAGGGATACTTTAGGGAAATACTCACAGCATAAGATTTGTAGGTACCTGAGTGAGTGTTTTCTTTTGTTTGCTTGTTTTCCCCCCACACACCCAGTAGGTATTTAGGTAGATGAAAGATTTCCCAGAATCATTTGCACTCCCAGAGATCGCTTTTGTTTTTATAAGCTATAATAAAAAAGAAATAGTGCACAAACCTGTTCAGAAAGCTTCTATTTCATCGGTTTGATGACAGTAGGAAAAATGGTGGGTTTTTTTTCTCCATTACTTGTAGTCTTGGAAGCAGCAAACTTGGCATGACTAAAAGTAATAATGATCTGAGTCATTTAGCAAGCAAGCTGTGAAATAACTTTGCATTTTAAAGACGTCTGCCTTTACCCTCGCCCCCAACATAAATCTTTCTCAGTTAATACTGTTTACCAAAGTTGTTACATTAATGAGAAATATTATATTTTGCCAAGGTCAGTGTATTTTTAGGGCATTAAGCATAGAAAAGAAACACCTTGATATGGAAACGTGTAGGAGCTCCTTTTTTGAATTGAATGTGCATGAGTCAAAAAATGAAACAAAAGGATTAAAAAGTTCTTTTCTTGCATTTGTGCACTGGGGCTCTGATAATATTGTTGCAGTGTTTTGTAGTGTGACTCCTAGTTTAAACCAGCCGTCCACCATGTTTAAAGCAGTTGAAAAATGAGTCCTCTGGTGTGGTTTTACGCTTTAATTAGATGTCTGTTACATCTTTATCCTGATGACTAGGATAAAGGTCCAAGGATCTGGTTTTTGTTTGCATTCAGAAGAAATTGGTGTTTCTTAACCTTAACACTGTGGGCATTTTGTGCGGGATAATTCTTTGTTTTGCAGGCTGTCTTGTGCTTTGTAGTTTGTTTAGCAGCATCTTTGGCCTCCACCCCATTAGATGCCAATATCAGCCCCCTCAACCTGTGACCCTCGACAATGTCTCCAGATATCCCCAAAATGTAGCCTGTGGGCAAAAATTATCCTTCAGCAGAGAACCACTTTTCTAGATTAGCAAATATTGTTGAATGTGTAATATAAAACAAAAAGTTGCATCTCTACAGCCATGTATAGTTGGAATCATGAGAAAGGTGTAGCAGAGTCATGATTTTCAGAAGAAATTATGGAATTTTAGCTTCTCCATATCAATAATGTTAGAAAGATTTCACAATGATTTTTAAAATTCTTTAGTAACTGAATTCCTTCAGCTGTCTTTTCTAGCCTTAATCTTTTGCTTTTCCCTACATCTCTTCTCTGTAGAAAGTGTCTTGTTGGCCCAGCACTCCTCCTCCCTCCCTCCTTCCCTCCCTTCCTCCCTTCCTTCCTTCCTTCCTTCCTTATCTTACTCCCACTCTACCTTTTTTGCCCAGAATTCCAGCACCCTGGTTCCTATAAACAGAGTGATGGCTTACTTCTTTTTATAAATCTTAATTCTTGGAATATTTGAAAACATTGTTTCCCCTTAATTTGACTTTAGCAATGAAATGTTGACCTTTGGTTCTTTTATGGGCATTAAAGTGTATAAGCAGCTCAGTGAAATCATTCCCTATAAAGCACAGCAACTGAATCAACTAGAAATATAAAATAGTTTCTAAGTAACCTATAACCAGTGTCAATTCCATTTACATTAGGTCTTTTTCCTCTTCAGTTATTTTGTTTTTCTCATCAAATGACTTCTTTTTAAATTTAAGGCAGAAAGCCTCCAAAGTACATTTAAAACAGTGTATTAAATGGTTCATTATATTGAATATTTTCTTAAGACATGTATTATGTTTTTAGATATCTGGGTTGAGAGATTTAGGTATGAGATGTGCAATATTAATAAGAGGACTTTGGTACTGTTTATTACAATTTAAAAATAAATCAGAGGTATTTCACTATTCTTATTAGGAACAATGAATTAGGCCTTGAAAAAGAGAGGACTCTAGACTAATCATTGACCTAAAGAAATTAGGTCAGGGTTTGGCTGTTTCAAATCTTCAGGTTTAATTTTCAGACTTTAGTATTGGAATAACACTCCTAAATAGATAAAATTATTTTAATAAGGACAGTTTTATTTCCATTATATATGGCTAATTTTCTGAGAGACAACTTTAAAAAAAATATCTTTGAGGATGTTAACCATTTATCATGCTTATAAGGGCAGTATCATTGGTCCTATACTGTTATTTCAGTGAGGCTATATTGTACATACGGATAATTATTAAATAAGTTGTAAAGGTACAAGGGATTAGATTATATGAGTAAAATTTTCATGAATTAATTTTTCTTAAATCATTTCACACTTAAGCTTTGAGTTTTTATTCTCTTTCACTGAACAACTCACACAACACCCCCCAACCCCAAAACAAACAAAAATGTCCCAAATAAAAATTCACACCCATAGCTCCTGCCTTAGCTTGGTTTAAATATTATAGGTGGAATGAAAATATGAGGGATTAGATTTCTTCTGCTTGGTGAATATTTTTCTGTTGCTACTATCAACCAGCTGTTTGAGAAGCTACATCATTAATCCTTTTTTGCTCCCTTTAAACTTGCCCTATGACCTCCTTAGTTGAGAAATTCTAGTATTGCAGAACTTTTGGATTTTTGCATTACTTTAGCTGTTTCTTTAGAATCGGTTCAGAGCTTAGATGTCAGAAAGCTTGTTTTCTTGAATAAGTGGACCTAGTATTTCAACATGGGTTATATGCTTCTTGCTTACTTACCTACCTTGTGTTAGCAAATAACAGTTACTTTGACGGAAGCTACAGGTGGTTTTAATGTGTGTTTTGAAGGGGTTGATTTTTCCATAGGCTTTCCTGCTTCTGGTCTTTTCTTATAGCTCTTCTTTCTACCATAGGTACAATGTGAATTCCTTGCTCAGAGATCTTTGTTGACTTCTCTGTTGCCTGTGGAATAAAAACTTTCTTCTAGACCTGGCTTCCCTCTGTCCTTGTACTTTTTCCCTCAGGGCACTCTCCTCCTCCAAGCAGGAATGGTTGGCATATGATAAAACATATTTTCACTCTGGGTTCTAGTGTTGGTTAGCCTTATGCCCTGCTGTTTCCTGCACTAGTGTGAGCACTGTAGGGCCAGAATCTTAGTAATAAGTTATCCTGTGTTCCTAACAATCCATTTATTTTGTCATATGCATAATTATTTTTTAATTGTTTTAAGTTCATACTTTGTGTGGGGTTAAGATTTACCTAGAATATAAACTTTATACTTTTCCATTTTCAGTGTCCATGGGAATAAAACTACCCCGACAAACGATGGAAACAAAAAACTAGTAGTAATGATTTGTGATGAACAAAATAAGCACATGGTATCTAAAAGCAAATTGTTTGGTTTAAGAATTTTTATCCATATTTATAAGACCTTTAACAGCCATCACATTATTTAATAAATCAGATAAAGAACATAACAATGGATTTTTCTTTGATGGAGGATTTACTTTGTTGCAGTTGGAGTGTTATTCCTTAAAAACATTTTTTTTTGTTATGATAAATGTAGTTACCTAATTTTTATTTTTTGGCTTCTTTTAACCATTGAGCATGAGTCTTGTTGAATTTATCAGTGATAGGAAATATAGTGCCTATGTCATAGATTTTAGTGCAGATATTAGGAAATGTGATACCTATTTTATAGTATTTAGTGGGAGATATTATTTAAGCCTGAAAAAATTGCTATAGTTTTTTAAAGAAAAATTGAATACCCAGTTACAATCTTAATTTTTATTTTGATATACATCTCTCTGCTTTAGAAAATTCAAGATACCACAGGTTCACATAGGAGGACCTGAATGTATTTGTCACATTTCTGGGTCACATATTTCTTGATCACATGTTCTGCAATGCAGTTACCCAATGTGTGACTTCCCAGAGTGTGACACTGGTTGAAGCTCAGATCCCAGATGGCATTTAAGCTGTATGAAATAAGGCGAATTGTACTTAATCTTGTAGTGCTTAGGTTGCTTTCTGTCATAATGTGTTAAATACTAATTAAAAACTTTAACAGAAATAGGGCAAAAATAATTTTAAAAAATGAATGTTCATTACAATAAACTTAGTGGCTTAAAACAATGTCAAATTTATTAATTTTATATTTCTGGAGGCCAGAAGTTCAAAATGGGTTTCACAGGGTTAAAATCAGATGCCAGCAGGGTGTATTTTCTTCTGGAGCTCCTAGAGGAGAGTCTTTTCCTTTGCCTTTTCCAGCTTCTAACTAGAGGCTACCAGTTTTCATTGGTTCATGAGACCTTTCACCATCTTCAAAGCCAGCAGTGGCTGATGGAGTCTTTCTCATGTAGCATCACTCATCTGCCTTCCTCATTCACTTATAAGGAACCTGTGATTACGTTGGGCCCACCCAGGTAACCCAGAATAACAGTCTCATCTCATCTCTGATCACATCTGCAAAGTCCTTTTTGCCATGTAGGGCAGCAGGTTCCAGAGATTGGCACCTGGGCTTCTTTAGGGGCTGTTATTCTGCCTGCCACAGTCTGCCCTTCTGGTTCCCAAAGATTCTTGTCTGTCCTGCATGTAAAATGCATTTACCCTGTGTCTACATCTCCATAAATCTCAGCCCATTACCACGTGATGTTAATTGGCCAAAATCTCTTCCACATTTCATGCTCTACTCAGGTATGGGTGAGATTCTGAGTATGCTCCATACTGGGACAAAATTCCTTTTTATCTATGACCCTGTGAAACTAAAAAACACATTATTTTCTTCTAGCATATAGTGGTGGGACAGGTAGAGGACATCAGTGTAGACACTCCTGTTCAAAAGGGGAGAAAAGGGAAAGAAAAAAGTCATTAGTCCCATGCACTTTCCAAACTACATTAGGTTTTGAGGCCAGGAATAATCCTCAGTGACTGTCTGCTTCACTTTCTGGGCACTGGACTCCACCCTGGGAGTCACTCTTTTCTTTTTAATGAAAGTAGCACTTGTTTGCAGCTGAGTCATTTTATAGCCTGTTTCTTGCATGTAGGATTATGGTGATCTGACAGCATTTTTTCATTTTGTTCACTCTTAATTAATCTTTTTTTCCTCTCCCATTTTACTATAACCAGTAAAGAAAAACAAAACAAAACAAAAAAAAAACCAGGTTGCACCCTCTACAGTGTGTCTGGAAAGCTCCTTGTTTAAATATTCACATTCATAGCTTAGAAGTTCTGCTCCACATAGCTGCAAGACAAAATTCACTTAAGATTGCTTCCACTGTATATAGTTACCATCTTTCCTCTACTTTTCAATCACATGTTCCTCTTTTCTATTCAAGTCCTCACCAGTAGCACATATCGAGTACATGTACCTATCCACAGTCAGTCTGCTCATGACAATTCAGGTGTTTTCTAAGATCAAATATGTTTTCTCTGCCATGTTCCTCACTTCCTTCTGAGCCCTCTACAGGACAGATGTTAACATCTGTATCTCTAAGAGTAAGTCAGGGCACTCTGGGCTTTTTCTGTCATGCTCCTCAGCATTCTTTCAGTCCCTGCCCATTGCGTAACTCCAAAGCCATTTTCACATTTTTTATGTTTGCTGCAGCAGTACTGCACTTCCGGATATCCTTATTGATATCTCATGTATTACTTTAGAGAATGGGTAATGACTGTAATTTTATATTCTTCAGTCCTTTGTGATTTGTGTGACTGTCATAGTAAGAGCACAATTACCAGTTTCTGGTGCTTCGTATTGAACTCATGATGTTTCATTTGAGACATGGTGTGAAAGAATGAGACTTTGCTTCCTCTTCCATGAAGTTTTTCCTGACCATCCAGTCTAAATTAGTCTTTCTTTCTCTCCATTCATAATTACACCATTTTGAAATCATCTTGTACATTTACATTTTTATTGTCTGTCGCATCTCTGGGGTTGGCGCCTGAAGAGAATAAATCTGTCCAACTTGTTTATCACCTAATGGAATGGTACATAGTAGTCCTTTCATTTATGGCTAGGAGTTCTTTAAAGAAAAAGCCCTTGTACCTTGGGTAATTTTAGTGAATGTTGGCCCAATATATTCCCATTTAGCTCTTTCATATCTCACTGGTTAGAGTAACTAAAGCCTACAACATTATTCCTAACACAGCTTTAATCAGTTAAATTAATTTGGGGGGCCAAGTTCTTATTGCATGATCAGAAAAATATTGTAACTCTTGGTAAATTAAATAGTAGAGTGAAAATGTGATTTTTATATTTGAATATTCTGGACACTTTGTTTTCAACGGGATTGTTGCATTGTTACTTTACATGTTATTTGACTGTTTTCTTAAAATGCATACAATGAGGCATTAAATATATTCTCACAGTCATGTCTGTCACATGGGATGATGTGAGTGACTTTGGCTTTTGGGAGCCAGTAGGGTACTCCAAATCTGCCTTACTACAGCCTGTTATTTATGTCTTGCTTGTCCGTATGTGGTAAGAATTACCATTGGTGGCATTTGTAAAGGGTGTCCTATATCCTTGGTGTCAGGTTATGCCTTAGTTTACCAGATCCTTAAAAGAATTTACGATCTACTTAGGGAAATATAAAATGTATATATGAAACTAATTTCTTACAATGGCACATAGGAAAGAAAAGGTATTGCAGTAGATACTAGGGAAGTGAGCTTTAAGATTGAGGTTTTAATTGCTGATCTTGTGGCATGAAGGTGGAGGTCGCAGGCCTCTCAGAAATTACTGTGGTTATAAATCTGTCATTTCCTTCATATATTTCTGGGCTTAATTTTTTATCCTGATTGACCATAAGCTCTGTATTACATGGTAACTTAACAGTTTAGAAGTTATATAGAAGTTATACATGCTACTTATCAATTTAGCTTTCTTAACTTTCTCTACGTGTAAGGAATTTTATTCCTCCAAGACTTATTTAGCTCTGTAAGGAGACCCTCCAGGTAGGGAAAGGCAGTTGACCCAGAACTCTGGCAGCAAAATGTTTTCCTTGAGACTTTAGGCAAGTTATCCCAGTTCTTTAAGCTTCAGGGTTTTTTTTTCTATAAATGTCAGATAATAAATGTGCCTACCTCATAGAGCTGGGGGACAAAGTAAGCTAGTCCATCTAACATACTTAGAAACAGGACATGGCACATAAGTTCTTACTAAATACAAGCGGTTTTTGTAAATACTTTAGAGACTCTTCGGGATCAGCCCCCCCTCTCTGTCTCCTTGCAGTTTGATCCATTTATGGTCATAGACATCCTTTTGTTGACTCTTCTTAGCAAACAGTGTGTTACACAGCAAAGGCTTAAATAAATAAAACTCAGTCTTAATTACTAGTTTGTGATCCCACCATAACTGCCTTATAGGACTTGGATTTCTGTTAGCAGTCTCCTTACCGGGATTAGATCTGGTAAATATATCTGTGCTGTGTTACAAAGTCTATAGAAAGGGAGTTTTAAGTAACTGCAGAACTTTACAAATGATGTAAAAGCGATTCTCCATTTTATTACCCATTTGAAATATATGCAGTAATTATATGCAAACTCCTTTTTTTCTTTTTTGAAAATAAAACAAAGCTGTTAGTGTAAATTATGAAACATTATTTGAGTTAATTCAAATGTACCATTTCTCGGGGCAATTTATGATTACTTTCTTCATTTTTTAAAACTTTTTTGCAATTCCCTGTAGTGATGACACAAAGAGATTCCTAATAAAACTCAAACTACCATGAGTTTACTTTTAAGAGAGAAGCAACATCTCTTGAAAAGTGGTGGCAACCTTTACAAACAACGAAGGACTGAATTCTGTGATAGTATTTATGACTTTTAACAATTTTTCAAAGGAGCCTCATAAGACTTAGCCTCGAATTGTCTAGACTTCTTTCTGTTTACTTTGCCTTTTTAAGGAACAGTTTAGAATTTTTTTCAGTAGTTTACTCATGTAATCTATGTATTGTTTTTCTTGGTTGGGCACATTCCTTTTATTTGACAGTCTTTCATGGTATTTAAGAAACATGGAACCTGTAAGTAAACCACACTTAAGATCAACATAATGTAACAGGAATGAGAAAAAAACTGCCTTCTTATCGGTAGTTCTAAAGTGATCTACTTTCAAGAGTTACATTTATTTATATCCAATTTAAAATTGATCCACTGAGGTTTTACAAACTGAACACACCAGTGTCATCAACAGCCAGATCAGGAAATGTGTACAAGAGAAGTGTGATTGTAAAAAGTCTTAATGCTGGTCAGTAAAGTTGTCAGAACTGATGAGATGGTGCTCCCCTAATTCAAGGCCAACATTCGGCTCTCGAGAGGTCATTCATCCTCTCTTGCTTCCAGGACCTTTCCATCCACCCTCATTCTCTCTACCATCTTGACACTTCTTTAAAGACTCCTGTGACTTTGGTTCATGAACATTCTCACATCATGCCCCGCATTAAAAATAATAAAATCCAAGCAAAAGTGTTTATACTCTCCTTAAATATGGTCTGTGCTCAGGGTAAGAGGTAAGTGAGAGGTGTGGGTGGGTGTGGTGGGTGGTGGGGACAGTCTCTCAGCACCGTTCTGGGAACTCTCTTTGACTTCCAGGGTGCCCTTGACCCTGGGGCCAGCTCGTTTCTTATCTACTGGCCTCTACTGCCTAAGTGTAAATATCCTTCTTGGTCCACTGTGTCTTGCTTTGGTCACAGTCAGGATCATCTCTTTTACTGCTCAATCCTTCTGTGTCTCGTGGATGCTGTTCACCTTCCAGTCTCCCTTTTTGCCAGGTAGCCCTTTGCTGCTGAGCCAGTACACGTAGCCAAGCCCTTAGCTGCCTTGAGTGCTCTGCCTTTTCCGGTCACATCAGGCATGCGGAAAATTACATGTTGCATCTGTTCTGCAGTGGTGCCAAGGCCCGGGGAGAGATGGGCCCAGTGTTGCCTCTTCTCCACACTTCACCACCACTGCTTAGATGTGTTGTTGCTGAGGTAACTGTCTTCTCCCAGGATCCCAAATAGGCCTCTTCGCGTTAGCAACCTTTTCGTCTTCTTCGACACGCCATTCACCTCTGAAACATCGGCACAAAGAGGAGAGGAGAGTGGTGAATCCCTGCTTCCCTTATCCTCATCTGCCTTCTTCAGTTTCTAGTAGGTAATGGATTATCCTGTGGCTGCCAGGTTTATGGTCTCTACCATGGGATACCTGGAAAGTAAGCCACTTGTTGTACTCATCCATTTCTATCTGGGTGGCACTAATGTACCGTGTCTGCCTCTTCTCCCGTTATTCATGTTAATGCAAAAGATAAAAACACAATAATTTTCAAACTGTTCTGGCATTACATTCTCTGTTGTCTTTACATTCCTGCCCTGAAGTTAGATTTTCCTCACAATTATTCTTAGGGTGTGTTCTTGACGTTCCATGTGCACTCATCTTACTTTCCTGAAGCAGTGCTTCCTGAACTTTAGCAGGCAGGGAAATAAGCTGGAATCTTTTAAAATGCAGATTCTCGTTCAGTAGGTCTGGGGTGGGGCCCGAGGTTCTGCCACATGCCTCACAGCTCTTGGGATACCTTTCCTGATGATCCATAGGCCAGTCCATACTTCAAGCTCTTCCTGGATCTTTTCCATTTACTCATTTCATGAGCATTTTTCAAGACTTACCCATCTTTGGTACATTCATGGAGCCTCCCATAACCTCAACAGTAAAGTATTTAAAATCGTGTCTAGCACTCATCATATTTTATACATTCACATTTATGTACACACAAATATAATACCTATCCACACTTATTATTAAATACTTAAACTCCTGTGTTAATCTGGAGCCTTGTTTTATAGTGCATTTTGAGAAAACTATCTGATATTGCATGGAAACGTGCTTCCTAGAGAGTGATCAAAAACTGTAATTAGTGATAATGAATCTTCTGTGTATTTAGCAAGACTCTTTAAAGTGAATTTCTTTCTTTCGATGACATGATTATTCAGGTTATGTTGAATGTGACCTTATAGTAATGATTTTATGAACATTTTCATCTGATAATGTTCATGATGAAATTCCTTTGTCAAAAGTAAATACAAGGTGATTGGAAACTGAGAAAGTTTATAGCCATTGGACTTGAAATAATTGATCATGCTATTTTTATATAATCTCAGTTCTAATCTATATGCACTACAACAGAATTTCCATTGCCTTTAAAGCAATTTCTGATCTTAGAAAACTGTTCTTTACATTAATTTTTACTGACAAGTGCCTTATTTTGTGATTAAATATAGCATAAATGTTCTATAACTTCTGCTTCTGTCATAGTATCATTTGCTGCTTGGGCTTACTTTAAGTTAGTTATGACATCTGGTTCTTATGAAACTTGTGTAAATTCATTCAACAAATATTTGTAGAATGCCAGTACTATGGTCTGCATTATCTAGGTATCTGGACATGGAACAATTTTTGGAAAGCTGATATTAATTAAAGTAAAAAAAAGTTCTTTAAGTGTATAACCATTAGATAAAAACAGTATGGTTATTTTGGCTTGTTTAATTTTAAGTTTAAGTATAAAAAATGTGTTCTGGGTTTCTTCTCTCTCCCATTTGTCTTAGTATGCCTTTGTAGTAGATCATTTTAACTTTGTTTTGAATGATTGCATTTTATACGTCAGGTTGAATTTTATTGCATTTTGCCAAAAGCTATTTAAAACCTTTCAGAGCAAAGAAAAAGTAATGAGCTGCGCAGTCATTTATACTGTGCACATGGTGATACTTAGTATTTCAGAACTAATATCCTGAAAACTTACCACCGAGAAATGTGGTCCATTGTAGTTTTAGCAGTCACATCTGAAATAACTTAAGCTCTAATATAAAAGTAACTGGCATAAAAACAGTGATTCTGAAAAATATGAAACTCTTAACAGACTCTTATTAGTGGCTACTTTGGAGAATTACTTAAGACTTCTGCTTTATAATTCATAGACTTGTGTAGATTTTGGATTATATATTTAGGTGTGTGTGGATGTTTTTGTTCATCAGTGAGTAAATGCTATTTAAAATAAAACAAAAACAAAATGTTAGAAAATTCAAGCATTAGAATGAGTCTGTCAGATGAGCAACTTGTTTTTTTTTCTGAATAAAGGTAAAAAATGCCATGAGAAATTTTTATGATGGGCCATATCCATCAGGGATTAAGTCGAGAGTTGGACTTTAATATTTTTACAATTATGTAGTGGTATAGAATTTACTTGTCATAATGGTATGTCTGGATTTCTGGAAGTTAAGTTTAGGTATTTAAATTTATGATAGCTTTAATCAATAAATAATATGTGGCTAAGTTTGCAACCAAGATTGCCAGCTTATTTGATAGGACATTTTGAGTAATAATAGAGGTGTGACTTCCTTGTCATTCCCCCTCATATATGTAGTCTGTGATTGAGGAAAGGTTAGTTTTTAATAATGTATATATCATTTACATTTGTTGCATTTTCAAGGTTTAGTTTACTGTAATTATCAAAAACTTTAAATGTTTGAGCCCTAAGTTGAAGCATTCAGTCCGAGCATTTATTATTATAGCAATACATTTCTTCTGAATACATTTCTTCTACTAACAGTCATGTATTACAGATCCAAGACTGTTTCATAATTTAATAATAATTAATAATAATTTAATAATTTCATAATCTACTCTACTGTTACAAATTAAGAATAGAAACTTTATAAATGACATATTTTGCTGCTTTCTTGGGCATAACATATTCACAAGGACTTTTTCTTCCATTTATCTATCTCTGTTTCTCTAATTTTATATTTATTTTAATATATTATTTTCATAAAAATAAATTGGCCTCTGTGCTGATAGATTCAGTAAGTAATACTAAGCGTGTGAAGAACACTTGCGCTTTTAGGGGGAACGCTTTCCGTACCAGGAAGGGATACTGTCCAAGCTAGGTCTCTCCAAGGGGGCATTGTGGCAGAGGAGGCTCAGGGGAAGCCTGAGGCAGACGCTCTGAGGCTGCCGGGCTGGGAACCAAGGCTCGGAGCTGCAGGGCGAGGCTGCAGTGATCGCGTCCAGCCCTCTGGTTTTCTCACTTCATGAGGTTTAAGCTCAGTCCACACCACTGCCTACCTCAAATGCTTAATTAGTTTTCCAAAATCAGACAAATTTGATCTACCCTTCTCAACTTTTGCCCTAGGCTGTGGAGTCCTAGGCCTGGGCAGGTGAAGACAGGACTGCCTTTTTGATCAGGTACTCACTCCTGTGTGGTTCAAGCAGCTGTGATTGGAGAGCAGTGCAGGGTCAGTAGGCCGGCTCCTCAGAAAAGCCAGGGAAAGGACTGTGACACTGTTAAAGAACAAAACAAAACAAACAAAAAATATATATATTGCTGCTTCCAAATCCTTTGTATATCTGGTTTCAGAAAATACTTTATTGCCTTTTAAACAACAAAGAAATAGCTTTGTATTTAACTATTCCATCAGTGATGACATACTGTGTTCATTGTATCATGTGTTTTGGGCTGTTCAGTCTCCAGACTGATACACAAGATATTACTAATATCTCAATGTGATTTAAATATCTTTACTTATATGCAGCATTATTTTATTCTAGGAATAAAATACAGAATTAGCTTTTTCTTGCTCTAGTATTTAATTATTTTCAAATATTGATTCTCTAGTTATAAATTATATGTGCACTATGGACATTTGGGAAAATAAACCTTTGAGTAAGTTTTTCTTTTCTCTATGCATTATGAATAGTTGACATGATACTGTCCATGTATGTAACTGCACTTTTTTGGCTTAAAGGTTTACCTATCATTAAACATTTTCTGTAAATTTCAAATTTAGTGGCTACGTAACAATCCATTTTATAGATTTGCCATAATTTAATCACACTGATGTTGAAAATGGAGATTTTCCAGTTTTACAACCTGATGTAATGTTGCGATGGTCATATTTTATGCATGTATCACTGCCTGTATTCCATTATTTCCTTAAAGTTCTGGGTTAAAAGGTTTGAAATGTTTTAAGGCTTACGTTGTGTACAGCTAGATTGCTTTCCGCAAATGTTCATTTTCCACCTGGACAGGTGGCATATGAGGCTGCTGTTTCACCTCACTCTCATGGGTGAAAGTGACTTCACATTGTTGTTTTAATCTGCAATCTTGGACGTGGTAAAGGCTAATATAAAGACTTTCTCTTCTAAAAAAGTTTTATGTGGTCCATTTTAAGATTCATCAGAACCTGTCTTACAATACTTTACCTGCTTGTGATTCTTGATATTGTTACTTTTTGGCATACATCACTTGTTTCACTTCAAGTTAAGTAAGAATATTTATAATTGTTTAAATTGTTGACCCATATAACCGTGCCTTTGGTGATTTTAACAAATGATAGTTTTATGTTTACTTAATTATATATGCCTTCAGGATATGCAGCCTAAGAACTTTTTCATCACAAGTAGAGAAGACTTAAGCCAGAAAAACAAATGCAAACTATAGTAGACAAGGTTGATTAATTAATTTATGTTAACATTGATGATATATGCACCATAATTAGTGGGGCAAAGAGCATATCATATACTACCTGTTATTATGGAAGTTGAAATTGAAATGAGGTATCATTTCACACATACCAGAATTAGACAATCTGAATTTTGACTTGGACAATTTTAATACAATATTGGTGGGAGCATCAGTTGGTAGAACCATTTTGGATAATGTTATGTTCATATCTAGTAAAGCTATACATCCCTCGGACCCAGTAATCCCACTCATAGGTACCAGCTCTTGAGAAGGTGTTGCACTTATACCAATAAAAATGTTTCCTGCAATATTGCACGTAATAGCAAAATTTGGAAATGCCTAAATTATTAATCATTAGGAGTTAATAAATAAATGAGCAGGAATGAATAAATAAATGGGAGTATATATTAACAATGCAGTGCTCTATACAGCCATACTAATGAAATATACAGAGAAGGTGAACACATGCTAAATCTCAGTGGCAGTGTTAAGTTAAATATGCAGTTTGCAGAATGATATGCTTTATGACACATTCATATAAAATTATAAAATCTTCCAAACTATACTAGATGTTTATAGGTACAAACATACACAGCAAAAGTAGAAAGAAAAACGTATCGTGCGTGGGGAGGATAAACATCAAATTCAAAGTACTGGTTATTTCTGAGAAGGAAGACAGAAGTGGGTGAGGGAGAGAGTTATCCGGGTGCCTACTGTTTTAATTCTTAACCAGGGTGCTGGACACACAGATGTTTATTCTCTTATTTTCTAGATATTTTTGTATGACCGAAATATTTCATAAGTAAACAGAAGTTTTGTTATTGTAGGCTAATTCATGTCAGCTTGGGATCTTTTGCTGTTCTTTCACATCCGGTCATTTCCGGGGCCTTGTTTACTCTAATTTCCCTTGCCCTGTCCATCATCCTCTTTCTCCAGTTTTCACAGTCTATTGCAATGCCCTCCTTTCTGGCCTTCCTACCTACACACTTTCTGCTCTTCATTCTAAATTAATCCTCGGAATGACAGCTTTGCTCTTACCAGTAACTGCTCGGAAATCTTTAGTAGTTCCCATTGTTTACAGAGCCTCACCCTGTTTGTTAGTGTGATATTCAAGAGCCTCGGTGGTTTGGCTTTCGCCCGCCTTTCCATAGTTTCCATGATACTCTTGCTTATGCGGTTTCTCTTTCCAGGAATACACTTCCATTCTCATATGTTTTCAGTCCTGCCCGTGTAAGTTCATGAGCAGAGTTTGGGACAGTTTTTAACATAATTGAATAATACGTGGATTCTTAATAAAGAAGAAACAGTTTTTTATAGATTCCTAGTATTGATTTAAATAAATATATTGCAGTATCACTTAAATATATATAATTATGTAAACACATAATTAGGTGTAAGAATCATGTTTCTTACCCACAGGCAACTACAAAGCCAGAAAAATTATAAATTATACAACACTGCTTATCCTTTGGTGATTGTAATATGAATCAGGTATAGGCTGCTTCTACATTTGGCATGGCTCTACTACCAAATGCCATACGTTCCTCAAGTCTCTCCTCCCTTTGCTCTAATTGAGATTGCAAAACCCTCATTCCTGTGGTTCCCACCTTCATTGGAATAAATGTCTCATTTATTCCAATGAAGCATCATTTGTGATATGATGAATTATAAGGCCGAATAATGTTCCCACCAAGTAGCCTGATTTTATATGTGGAAAAAACAACTCTGGACCTAAGATATCATTTGGTGCATATTAAATTAGTTACTGTATTCTACAGGCTGTGTCAAGTGTGTGGATCCAACACGCATCAAACGTGTATCCTGCCCTCAAGAAGTTTAGGGGCAAAATACAGCAAAAGGAAACATCATTTATGGGAAATGCTGGGGGTGGAATTTGAACTTACATAGGGAGGCAGTTTCAAGTTCAGAGCTGTTAACTATTCACCCCTTTGGCAATTCATGAGCACAAGCAAGATTAGGTCTGTCTGTTTAATTTCAGTTGATTTCTCTACTTTTATATTTATGTTCTTTTTTTTTTTCTCCTTTCATTACCTCTCCCATCTCTTTTTTGTGGGTCCTATTTCCCTACATTTTCTAGAATTAAGGTAAGCAGTATTAATCTTGTGTTACAAAGTAGGAAATACTACATACTTTGCTCAAGGATAGGATTGACTAGGAAGTGGCCAGGCTGGATCTTTTCTATCTCCTCGTCTATTCCAGGTTCTTAACCCTCTTGGCATACTGCCTGTCAGTGCTTTCTTAGCTTAGATCCAAGGTAAGCATCCATCCTTATGTCACTTCCTGTGGCCTTTGTATTTGCGAAATTAAAGGGTATTTTTCCTTGTTGGGAGGACTTGTATGTCACCAGTTCCTGAAATAAGATTTAACCATTTAAACTAACTTATTCTCGAAACTGAATGATTATTCCCTGAGTCATGTGGCTCAGTTGCTTGGGTGTCTTCCTGCAAAGCAAAGGGTCGGCAGTTTGATTCCCTGTCAGGGCACATGCCTGGGTTGCAGGTTCCGTCCCCCACTGGGGTGCGTGCGAATGAGAGGCAGCCAATCAATGTTTCTCACATTGATGTTTCTCTCCCTCTCTTTCTCCCTCCTTTCCTCTCTCTCTAAAAATAAATAAATATAATCTTTTAAAAAAACCTGAGTGATTCTGTCACCAAAATATGGAACAATCTACTAATTTAGCCTGTGGATGTAAAACTTTTATTTAAAGTGCCAAAAGTGGGAATGAAGAGGACCAAAGTTTTGTGTTTGGCATGTTGATTTTAAGCTGGTTGCTAAGAAACTAAAACTGAGAGAGAACCTATGATCGTTCCCCCATTTCTTAAGAGATGTAGTTGGAAAAAATTTGGTTTAGGAACAGAAATTAAATATAATTTGCCTTAGCTGTAAACATTTAAGAGTATGTTGGTTCCCTTAGTTTACCCCCCATGTCCTAATGTTTTTGGGGTTACTTAACAAATTAACTTGCCATGTATGCTTTACTTTTCCTAAATTACCTATACATCACCCA
The DNA here is from genome assembly GCA_004026545.1 of Mormoops blainvillei. NCBI lineage: Eukaryota > Metazoa > Chordata > Mammalia > Chiroptera > Mormoopidae > Mormoops > Mormoops blainvillei. The sequence continues at coordinate 90,029 of PVJD01004035.1, read as the reverse complement.
TTTCACCTCTAAAATCAAAGCCTCTGGTAAACAGTTAGTAAAACTAGACATTTAGTAAATATTGGTTGAATAAATTAATTAAGAATTATATCTTATATTGAAAATAATAATAACTATAACTTAAAACACCAGTGTTAACTGATATACATAATCGGGCATTTTAACTGGATTTTTTTTTAAGGGGAGACAAAAATTATACATACACATTAAAATAGTGTCAGTGTTTTTTGTTTTTTTTTAAATGAGTAAGAGAAACCAAATTCAGGATATATGTAATCTGGGGTTGTATAAATTCATTCCCATCTCATATCTTCTGTATGTAGGGCTGAAGTATTTCAAATGAAAAAAGAAATTTATTATTTAAAAATCCTGATGTAGTTAAATACCCTAAATCTTTGAAGAAATAGTTAATTATACTTACTAAACTATATTTACCAAAGAAAAAATGTGGACTGTTTTTGGAGAGAGTTTTTTCTACATCAGTGACTTTCTCATTAGCAAAGGTAATTAAAATGATAACTTTTCAATAATATACCACAACATAAAAATATCCTTCTCATTGGCAAGCTGGTTGGCCCTGCATGGTGATGACCAGCTGGCCCAGGTGATAAAGAGGACAGATTAATCAAGCTTGTCATGTCTAATGTACTCTTCAAGAAGAATAAAATATTGATTTTAGCTTTGAATTTATTTTTTTTCTTTGATATGGGCATAATGCATGGTTTTACAACCATGGTTTAAGGTTTTGGTTATAAAATGCATATCTTGGAAATTGGTAAGTTGTAGTTAATGCTTGTATGTTTCTAATAACTTTATAAATGTGTTGAACACTGACGCCTAATTAATGAATTGGAATTGAAACCATTTCCATTTCTCTAGCCTAATTAAGAATGTGTTGGGGATTATTTCGCTTCGACACTGTACGAGAAAAACAGTGAGGTGGTTACAAACCAGGTCAGAGGTGCCTGTGATAGGATGCTTGTTCCATTTAAAATTTAACGTACAAAGAAGTGTTTCTGGACAGTTTATTTTGAGGGATCATGTTAGTTAATGTTCTTAACATTCTGAAATAGGGCTATACATATTTTACTCCAGAAACCATCAAAAAGAGATACATCCTTTGTGCCATGGCCAAGAAGGAGGGGAAAAGAATTTTAGTGAGCTAAATGTAATACATTTATTTTTTGCATTTAGAAGATTGTCTAGCTTCCTTAATCTTTTGTGACTTCTATTTTGTTTCCTTTAGTATAATTTGTAGAAATATTTCAGGTAGTCTATTTAGTCTCTATGGAAATCAGGTTTATATACTCACTAGACTGATATTTTCAGGAAAGAAGTAGAGGGGCACACCTTTATTTTAATTGGTTTTTTTTAATAGTTATAATGTCTTGTGTTTGAGTTCTGGATTGTGAATATTTTGTTAAGGGTATATTTTTAAACTTCTGTGCAATTATGGTGAATTTTGTATTTGATACACTAAGCTGGCATTGAACTCAGTGCATGGGGACTTTGAAATAAAGCTCTAACCTTCCCCAAACCTTTGGGAGTTTGCCCTGGAAAGAATGGCAGGGATAGGGTGACAGAATCTGGTTCTGTGAACTCTTGTGTATACATTAATTCCAGACGAGTTATTTTGGTCTTTTGTGGTTTTTTTTTTTAGAAATTTAGATAGACAAGCTTCTGCCATAATTTATATTCTTTCCTGGAGTGACTTTATTTAGGTTCATGGTTAACAAATAACATATCTCAATTATTAAATCACTTTTAGGTTTGCTTTCTTTATAGGTAAAGCAAATGATGGCTACATTTACAATTAAAAGAAAACTATAAATATCTCTTGAAAATGGTGTTTGCTCCAAATTTCAAGGACTTAGGCTTTGGTGATTGTAACTGGAGCTTTTGGCCTCAGGAATACCTTTCTGAGCTGTACTACATATTTGTATGTTGGGGTCTAATTATTACAGACTTGGGTTTACAGTTTACTAGGTTATAGGTAAAAATTTTTAAAGTAGTTTATTTGTTAATAAAATGTAGTTTTATCTTTAATGAGTAATATCACTGTAGCAAAAATTTCTTTTACTTGTTATGGAAACAATAAAATAATAAGTTGGTTATTCATTTTTGCCTTAAATTCATTTTTAAGTGGATTGTCTGTAAATGTTATATTTCTAACTAAAGTGTGGAGAATTTTCAAAATTATTTACTCTCTAAGTGGGATTATGCAACTTTTGAATTACTGAGCTTTTCTTGGTAAAAGGAGAAGTTTAATGCTTTTCATAGAGTCTCCTTACGTGAATAAGGATAGGCTATTTAGAGTTGATATTGATCAAACACATGAATTCTTTTGTTTTTTTTGGATATTTTAATTATAATTGAATTTTTAAAAGGAAGCAGACTTTTCTTTGATAGTCTTATCAGCTTCAGATAATTTCTAATTTTGTATTTCTGTCAGACAATACATGCATAAAACATCATGAATTTTTTTTTTTTTTTGGTGTGCGCCAGGCCTGTAAAGCTTTACTGATTTCAGATTTGGTTTTAGGGTGTTATTTTTATTCCGAAATCAAATGATTTCATTATGCTTAAACAAAAACTCCTATGTGCTTACCTTCTTTAAATATATTTTATGTAGTCTGGTTTTCAAGACTTTGCTCTCTTAGTCATTAAGGTGTCAAAGTCAGTGAGTAGGCTGGTGTCTTTATTATTAAAGATCAGTGATTACAGTTGAGGTTTTGAAGTTTTAAGTAGCAGTGGCATTCCGGAAAGAATGATAACATAGCTGTTCAGGTAGATGTTTAAGAAAAAAATTTAGTGTGTCACCGAACAGACTATTAGAAAGCGAATGTACACATGAGCATTCAGGTCTGCCTGTCTTCCTGGTGATGTTAAAAAGAGCCCTTGCAGCAGGCCTTTGTTGTCGAGGATGCCGTATTCATTTGCATGATTCTCCCAAACACTTTACCCTTGCCTAAGTAAATATGTTGTATTCAATAAGCACTTATTGTGTGCTTATCATGTACCATGCATCCTGTTGGAAGAAGTGAAAGAAAACAAGGAAAGAGAAGGTTCTTGTACCTCGGATAATAGTAGTGAGTGATGGATTTAAGGTATCCTTCTGTAAGGGGAAACAGACCCCCAAGTTTTTAGAAGTACATTTGTTCTGAAGGAGGACTGTTTAAGTACTGAAATGAAATCATGCTTTTTTTTCTATTTCTAAAACTCTTAGCGAGGTGTTGCATGCTTAATCAGTATGCTAATACTTGAAAATATTTCTGCATTTTAAATTATATTTTTCTTTACCAAAGAATGTGACCTTTAAGTGAAGTCACAGAGCAAATGGCGAAACACAGTTTTTTCAGTATGCATCAAACCACTCTTGCCAGCCTCAGGAAATCCACCTCTTTCAAATTCTTCCCAGTCTGTTCTGGGATTTGTCCGGGAAAATCTCTCAGCTGTCTTTGCTGTGGCTCACGGTGGTGATGTCTTCCAAAGCTGTTGAGGGCAGAAGTGGCCTAACTTCTGCCACTACTCACTGTCCACCCCAGATATGTTGGGGTTGCTGGTGCAAAGACTTAAGTTTCTTGTGAGGAGACACGGCCTCACCAAGCCTCCTGTGCCTTGTGTTCTCACATTCCCACAGAGACTTTTGTGAAACAGTTCTTTTTAAGTTTTATTTGCTTGTTTTTTGCAGTGCCCTTGTGCCCTGTTTTGGCATAAGCCCAGATGGGCCTGGCTGACCGACACCATGCTCGGTAAGAACCATAGCTCTGAGGCGGGTTCTTTGGTTTTGAGCCGGACTATGTGGATTGACTCCTCCTCACCCTCCTCTTTCTTTTCAAATGTTGTCTTCTAATTTCTAGAAAAGCCTAATTTGAGGATGATCACAGCTCAGGTTCCTGCAGTAAACTCGGTGGGTGGTCCATGGCAGGCATTTGAGACATTTCTATTTACTGTCTTCTTTTTCAGCTGTTAGCACTTTGAAAATGCTTTGTTTCCTATTTGGATGGCCAAGAACCTTTAGTTGTGGCTATCTCTGGGTAGGTTTTCTCTGTTTCACTTTTCTGTGCTGAAAGATTTTGGTCTTCCAGCAGGCAGAATTCAGTTTCAATTTCACTTCAACACTTTAACTGGTGGGATGACCATGGCACATTTCTAAATTTCTGGGGAACTGAATGTCCTCATCTGTGAAATTGGCAGAAAACATGTGGCTCATAGAGATTGTTGTGAGGATTAGATAGGTGTCAAGTGCTGGGCACATACCAGATGCTCATTACATGATAGCTAATGTTGACCACCCCCCACCCCCCAAAGTTGATTGGATCACTCATTAACTGTGAGTAAATAAACGAATCCCTTCTATTACTTTACTTCACAGATCTGTGCTTAGAGGCAGCTGTGTTGCAGATCATTTTCCTGCAGCCTTCCTGGAAGGTGATAGCTTCTCTTTTAAATGATCCCACCAACACTTCATGTGACTTTTACAGATTATAGGTAGCCCTCTTTTGGGTTAGCTTACTGCAGACAATTTTTTTAATGTTGGGGGGAAACATTAGAACTGTTCGTACATGATGTGAGCATGTGACAGTCAGCAGGGCCACCCTGTAGATTAAAAACACAACCGTGCACAGTGCAGAAAGCCCAACCTCTCTTTGGTTCTCCTGACCTCAGTTTTTGATAATTAAGAAAAATGAGAGGAATGAACTAGGTAATCTTTCAAGAATTTTTAGGTTAAAAAAGTCTTATTCTGTAAGACAAGATCTGCTCAACTTTGTAATTTAGACAGGCGGTTTGCATATAAGTAGGATTTATTCTGATATCTCTGTCATGGAATAAATAAGTGTCCAGGAGAAAGTCAGTACAGTCAGAGTTTGGAAATTGATCAGATAGCTTCCAGCCTCTTTGGGCTGTGGGCTTCAAAGATTTTCATCACAGTTTAAAAATAAATACTTCTGATAACGCATTTGTAAATCAAGGCTTCAGGTTATTTGTCCGTATATTATCTGGAGTGATTGTACAAGTTAATACTTTTAAGAAGAAGAATATTACCTTGAATTGTTACAGCACATTATATTTTTGAGAGCGGTGTAAAAATCTGGTAAAGACGATATCTTGGTAAAACAATTTGACCGTTTCCTAAGGAATTCAGGATGTAGTATGTATATTCTTTCCATTTATTAATACTATTTTTCAGAAAAAAAGTATTTAAAAAGATAGTTAACAGAATAGTTTATATTGCACAGTATATCTTGCAAACAGTTTTCTCCAGAATACTGAATTTCTATAAATCAAGTAAAATCTCCCCAGTAAATTACAATGAAGAAGTACTGAATTAAAATTAACAGATTTTTTAATGTAGGGCACTTTTGAACCTTTAATATGCTAATGTACATTGTGTAACCTCACTGAGAAAGTATAGTACATACCTTATTCTACTATGTAGCCTGGTATTCAAATTACACCTATTGGCATTCTTCATATTAGTGTTCCAAGGATATAGTTTGCAAGAACCTCATTCATATGTGGTACTTTGCAGTTTATAAAATATTGTTGCATTAGTACTTCATTTGATTCTCACAACCTTGTTAGGCATTGTTTTACTGGTCAGGTACATGAGTGTTAGGGAGAAACTATGTCTACATTATGAAAGCACATGTCTACCTAGTTGGAGATTAGTTTATGTTGAGAAGGAAATTACATCTTTTTTTATTTTTATGCTTTATAATCCACTCTACCAGTCTCTGTCTGTTCATTGATGGACTTGAACTATTTTATTTAATATAATTATTGATATATTATTACTTAAGCCTGCCATTTCATGTTTTTTTAAAAAAAATTAATCCTTATTGTATTTTTTTTTATATTACCTTTTGGTCCCCTTATCCCTCCTTCACCGCAGCAGTCACCACACTATTGTCCATGTCCATGAGCCCTTTTTCCAAATGCTCAATCCCTCCACCTCCCTAAACTCCAGGAAATTAGGTCTTAAATCAGCAACAGTGTATTTTAAGAAGTATGTAAGAACTTAATTGACTACAGCTTTGATGATAAAAGAGAAATCTGTTAGAAGACATTGATTTAGAGAATGAAAGTTTAAGAATGTCAACTGTTTACTACTCAGCATGCTAGTGAAATTTTCCACTCCTTAATTATGTTTGTGTCAACAAGAAAGAATTTCTTTAAATGTCACATGTTTTTAGGAGTGCATTGTCACTGTGCAGTATAAATTCTGGTTCTTACTAAATTAAATTAAAAAATACAAGTTAATTTACACTGTTACTATTTTTTAAGGCAGGTGTGTTTGTTTCTAAAATGCAAACTCCACAATCCAAAATACTCTGAATCAGAGACTGATAGGAAGTTAAGTCTAAAGAGATTTTTGATGTCCCTTAGCCCAGCCTCATTTTCAGAAAGCCGAAAGGATCCCTGCAACAGTCCCACTGGACCATGGAATTGGGTAGCATGGTAGAAAGTCTCTGGAAAGGAGCTTAATTATTTTATTTATTAACAGATGCTCAGTGCTTACCATTTATCAGGCACTCTCCTAAGGGATCTATAAGTATCTTATTTTATTAATAGTTGCTAAGTGTCTGCTAATGTGCCACGTAGTTTGCCTGGCTCTTTAAATTATTTTATTAAATTCTACAGCAACTCACTGAGGAAGTGTTTGTATTATTATACTCATTTTATACATGAGGAAACGGATACTTTTCCTGTGAGGCTCAAACTGAGGGTATACACCTGTGTGCTCAGGTTAGTACAGTAGACAGCTGAAAAAGAACTACATCTTCCAGAGTTGGTGATGCACAAGCAGAATCAGTAGAAGTCTCTTCTCTTCAGTTTCATGTTTTCAAAGAGGTTTTCCTCTTGGAGCTACCATTTTAGCAGCAGTGGGAAATCTCTCCACCCAGAAAGAAATTCTTCTTGGGTCGAAGGAATACTTTGAACAGCTCCTAGAGCTTGGGGGAGAAATGTTTAAGATACCTGGTAGAAAATAAATGGTCCTCATTCAGCTATATCCTAGGACTTAGTGTGGCTGAGCATGGTTGAGAGTTTTTGAGACACCATGTGGGAGGTGAAGGGAAGTGAGTTGGGGTGACATTCAGGGAAGGAAGAATGGATGTGCGGGGGTAATATTGTTGGCTTCTGCCCTGCATGGTGTGATATAAGACTTATTCCTTGTCTTCCCACAAAATCTTTACTAAACTTAAAAAAAGGTAATTTGTGAAGCTGGTTTTAAGGACTGTGGCCAACTACCGACTATAGCTTCAAGGGAGACTCAGAGCTGACTTGCTGAGACTCCCTAAGGGAGGCTGACACAACTGGGTTCTGTTTGTCTCTGCGGTCCTGGTATTCATTTCCCTCTGCGTGTATATGTGTCAGGTCTCTTTTATAGAGCATCTGAAAAGGTTTTAGGTATTCAAAGTACAGAATGGTCCTTACCCTAGAATTCTTCACTCTTTTATTTAAGCTAAATAATGTTAGTTCTGTAATCACCTTTATCACATTGCCTGCAGATACCTTAGTATGCTAGTAGCCCTTTTATGGGTGGGCCAATAACTATTTGCGAAACCCAGATATATTCGCACAGTACCCAGTGGCTTGAACTCTACAAGTCCTCAGTATTAGGGTCTCTTTAGGGTAGATTCTCCATCACTCTGTTTTGTGTTTTTTAATTCTGTTCCACTGGAATTCATTATATAACTACCTAGTGCAGACCTGTAACACGTAATTGAGAAACTGGACATTTCAAGTCTGAGTTCTCTATCTTACATCTGTTTTAACATATATGAAGATAATTTGTTTTAGTCCATTATTACTAAGTTTTGAGATATTTAGAGATAGTGGTTTTTCTTCTGTTGTTTTGCCCACCTCCTGATTAAGGTATGCATTTCGTAGCACATTATTCACACACTGATAGTAATTCATTAATAGATACCAGATATAAATCTACCTAAATGAACTGGAATCTAGCATTGTATTCTTGTAGTGAGCACAAGAATGCCATGAAGTATATTGTTAAAGCCTTGCTGAAATTAAGCTACTCTAGGCCTCAGGGATAGTCATGCCTTTTTCTCTAATAATCTTATCAAAATTGGACTGACCTTTTTTTAGTGAAACTATGCTACTTCCCCATGCCAGTGATTTCTGAGTGCTCATAATTTACCATTTAATGAGTTGTCTTCAAAATTGTCATAAATTGATTTTATGCTTACCCGATTTTTCCATGCTTCCTTGCCCATCTCTCCTCTAACATTCTCCATGATCTCTCAGCTTTCAAAGATACCAGCAATTGGAAAAGTGAAAATGAGGACTTAATAATAACTGGTTGACATTTCAGAGCATTAGAGTACTGCCTACTTCTTCAGTTGGACTTACAAGAATATTGGAGAAGCATCAGAGAAAAGAATTTATAACAGGTTAGAAAATAAAGCCTGTGAGAAAAGCTGAAGATGGCATATTTGTTCCCCCAAAAGAGAAAGCTTAGGACTTTAAAGTATGTGAGGTTGTATTGTAATGGTCAGCTGTTTCACATATTCCACAAAGACCAAACAAGAGGAAATGGATTTAAAGTGGACTATTTGAGGATTTGTATATAGTATAAATAGGAATATTATGATTCTAAATATTGTTTATCTCTAGAATGATTTTGTAGAGGAAGTTGGATTTTCTTCCTCCTACCCTAAAGTCTAAAAATAACAGGTTTTCATCTCAGCAATGGCTTACATGGTCTTACAGTGCTCGCAAAGGTTAACAGAGATACTAGATGACCTTTAGAAGTCCTTTCTTGCTCAGTGATTCTGTCTTTTCATAAATCTCACCTCACATCCGCAGATCTGTTGCGTTAGAGTCACTCATATTCTTTCTCTCTGTCACTTTCTCTCTGTCAAAGTGCTGTTAGTATTCCATCATGAATCTGCTAATGGAAAAGTGACTGTGCAGTTTAGTGTGCTATTCTGTATAAACATAAAACTCTATATGTTTATATAAAACAAATTCTTCATATAATAGGTCAGTAACTTTAATGGTAGAAGATACTTGATAAATAATTTTTAATGTCAATCATTTTTTAGTATAGCAGTTTTGGCAGCTTTTTTTTTCCTGTCTGTTGTGAAATTGAATATGCTATGCTTTTACTTTCTCTTTGAAATATTTCATTACTAGTAGATCTTTTAGCTAAATTATTCTACAACTGCAGGTAGTTTTCACTATAGTGCTTTATAAAAGCTAGAATACAATTAAGGAAGTCATATATTCCAAAGAACAAATGCTATTAGGGAATTTCACACCTAGTTTTTTCCTGTTTTGGAAATAAAATAAATCACTGATACAATTAAAAGATTAAAGTAAATATGTAAAATATCTCCATAACCGTTTGAACAGTGTCATCCCCTTTGACCTTTATCACTTTATAATTTACTGAGAATTAAAGATGGAGAATGTAAATTAATGTAAAACCTTTGACTTCTGTATTTCTGAATACAAATGGTGTGACCTTGGACAATTTGTTTAATCTTTGTTAAGACCAGTTTTACCATTTATTATATAACATAGTAATGACATAATGCTTATTAAGATTGATGAAAAATGAATGAGAAATGCTTAGCATGGTGCTTATCACATAGTAAAAACTATTAAAGATAACTTTTATGCATTAGCAAAAATAGGTATGGTGCTTACTACTATTCACTAGATGTTATACTGGGCACTGAGCAGGTACAAATGAAAACACTCAGCTCTTGCTCCGGGGGGAACCCTCATGCTTATGTGAGAGGAAACATTAGGTAGAAGCAAGTACTTATGATCATAGAGATGCAAGTCTTTCAGTAAGCTGAGATGGATAATAACTTGTTTATTGGGGGAAAAAGAACTTCTAAATTATTTAAAGGTAGGTGCCATTTAGATCATTTTTCTTAAATGAATTGACACATTTTTATAATCGTAGTGTTAGTAGTAGAAATGCATTTTGCATTTGCTTGACTATAAATGATTATGTGTAGAGCACTGTTGGAGGAAGTAAACTGTCTCACAGATAATCTCATTGTGAATATTGGCATATTGATATTAATTTAATGTTCTAGGTTGACTTTATGATTATTAATATTGAGTTCTCATTCTAATTTTGTTTCTTTCTTAAAAGATTTTATTTATTTATTTTTAGAAAGGAGGCGAAAGGGAGATAGAGAAGGAGGGAAACATCAATGTGTGGTTACCTCTCGTGCGCCCCCTACTGGGGACCTGACCTACAACCCAGGCATGTGCCCTGACCAGGAATCGAGCCAGCGACCCTTTGGTTCTCCAGCCAGCACTCAGTACACTGAGCCACACCAGCCAGAGCTGATTTTGTATCTTTAACTCTACATATTATAATTTAATTTTAGTCCTTTTAAACTGAGGAGTTTTGATATATAGTTATATATGTATACATATAGTTATATACTATATATAGTTATATAGTTATACATATATAACTATATGTATTATATATGTAGTTATATATAGTTATATAGTTATACACATGTAGTTATATATGTATAACTAAATATGTATATATATAAATATATATATATGTAAAAATTTATGAAGTTGTTTTCAGTTTCATTCCCCACCTCTCACTATTCCTAATGTCAGTGGTTATGGGTGGAGATGGATCCTTTTCTATAGATAATCCTCTATTATATGTATCTGTAGTTCTTCAAAGTGATATCATTATAGTTTCCGAAGCAGGTTTCAGGTGCTTTTTCCTTTTTGGTCTTCAAATTTATAAGTTGACAAAGTCTGTAAAGCTTACCATGACAGGTTTATTGTCATCATTGGGGTATATCACCTGGGACGTCATGTTGCCTGTGAGAGGCGATGAGGTGGATGGCATCATCATAAACCACAGTGAGAGTCAGTGGGTTAATGGATTGCTGTTTACTAGGGTGTTCCATAACCTGAAGTCACTTGAGAACCATTGATAAGTTTTCATAGACTTTTTGGAGTTGGAAAGGAACTTGGAGTTGAGCCTTGTCCCGCCTTATGGCTAAATGTAAGGATGACCTTTGTCTTTCCACATCTGTGACTGGTGGGCATCCAGCCTCTGAACACTGCGCATGGGTAGACGGAAGGAAGAGAAGCAAGTTCTTCCTTGCAATGCTTGGTATTCTGTGAGAAATGTGTGTAATATACAGCAAGAAGCGTATGGAGTTAGCTTCTCTATTCTGTACTTGAGGTGGAGGTCCAGGTTTCTGAATAGAAGATGGAATCAGGTGTCTGGCAAAGGAAAAGAGGTCCATATTTTACAACCCTGGAGCAAGGGTTTCCATCCTTATCAGACCCAGTGCCCCCTTTTGTAGGAAATAATTTTAATGTGCCCATAATACCCTGAAAAAATTTATAAATAATAACCTACCTTTGTATACTTAGTGAAAAACAATCCTGTACACTTGAAACTAATACAAAATAATATTGAATGTAAAATATATATAATTTTGATTGAATTAAAAAACAATCAGTATATCACCCTAAGTATAATGTACTAAAAGAAATACAAGGAAGTAGTTTATAATATGCTTTTCAGTACGTCAAAGCTCAGCTACAGCAAGTCCAAGTCATTATGAAAATCAGATACTTGTTTCTATATGTAGAATAATTTGTAGTTTGCTGCACATGCCAACTGGTTGTGCTACTGAGAATGTGATAGTCAGAAATGGAAGTTATCTTTTCTGACATTTCTAAATGATCGAGATACATTCTTCTCTCCATGTATGCAATAGATGCATTCCTAGAAAAAAAATCAGTATATATTAAAGCCATGGGAAAAGGTCTTTGTATTTATGAGATTCAAGACTCAGATAATATTTTTTTTTTAACAACACGGATGTCTGGAGGGTTTTTAGAAAATTGTGCAGAACACAGGACAATGCTTCATTGATAGAATTGTCTTGCGTGTTGCTGCAATACACACAGCTACTCCAGCAACCAAATGTGCTCTCATAAATTTATGGTAACAACCTCTTTGAGAGCCCTTGCCCTGTGCTGACTCCAGTCAGACTTCACCAGGAACTCGAAGCCCTAGGAACTAGCCTAGGTCAAAAAACTTACATGAACCTGTGCATGTGAGAAGTGCTCTAGACATGTAATTAACCCCTTTCCACGAATTGACAAGATTTTATTTTAAGATTACTGGGATACTCATTAGAAACAAGCACGCATGCATACAAACACCAGATATACTTTTATTTCTTTTTTTTATTATTGTGGTAAAATATACATAGTACCGAATTTACCATTTTAACCATTTAAAGTATACAGTTCAGTGGCATTAAGTACATTCACATTGCTCTTCAGCTATCACCACTGTCTATCATTGGAACTTTCACATCCTTTCAAACTGAAACTCTGTGCTAATAAACAATAACTCCCCATTTCCTGGCAACCACCATTCTACTTTGTCTCTGTAAATTTGTCTACTCTGTATATCTCATACAATATTTGTCTTTTATATCTGGCTTATTTTGCTTAGCATACTGTCTCCAGGGTTCATTCATGCTGTTGCTTATATCAGAATTTCCTTCCTTTTCAAGGCCAAATAATATTCCATTGCATGTATATGTACCACAGTTTGTTTATCCATTTATCCATTGGTATACTTTTCAGTTGTTTTCATCTTTTGTTTACTGTTACTAATGCTGCTGTGAAATGGATATATAAATATCTCTTAGAGACTTTGCTTTCAGTTTCTTTGGGTATATGCGCAAAAGTGGAATTACTGGATCATACGGTAATTCTATTTTTAATTTTAATTTTTAGAATAAAAAATTCTGTTTTTTAATTTTAAACTGCTGTACCGTTTTCCATAGTGTCTGCACCATTTCACATTCCCATCAACAGTGCACAAGGTTTTCGATTTCTCCACATCCTTTACAACATTTTTTATTCATGGTGGTGGTTTTTTTGTTTTTTTTTGTTTGTTTGTTTGTTTTTTGGGTTTTTTTAATAGTAACCATCTTAATGGGTGAAAAGTGGTAACTCAAGGAAGTTTTTATTTGCATTTTCCTAATGATTATTGATGTTGAACGTGTCTTCATGTGCTAATGATCATTTGTGTATCTTCTTTCGAGAAATGTCTATTCAAGTCCTTTGTCCAATTTTTAATTGGGTTATTTGTATTTTGTTGTTGAGTTGTAGACTTTCTAAATATATTTTGGATATTATCAGATATATAATTTGAAAGTATTTTTTCCATTCTGTGGATTGCCTTTCATTTCCGTTTTTTGTGTCTTTTGATATACAAGTTCTAAATTTTGATGAAGCCCAATTAAGGTCTTTGTTTTTGTTGTTACTTGTGTTTTTGGTGTCATAACCAAGAAATTATTGCCAAATCCAGTGCCATGAAGCTTTTCATACTTCATCCCTTATGTTTAGGCCTTTGTTGCATTTTGAGTTAATTTTTATATATTGTATAAGGTAAATGTCCATCTTATTTCTTTTGCCTGTGGATATCTAATAGATATTTAACTTTTTAAAATATTTTACTTACTTTCAAATTTGTATTTTACAGTCATTTTTATTCTTAAATATGTGCACATTTTATTTTTTAATTGTTTAAAATTACTTGTTTTCTCTTTTTTAATCTTTCTTATTTTTAATCACCAAATGGTTTATCGCTTTTTGCACTTGCAGACTTGATATATTATTCATATGGTTTTCTTGGTAAGATTATTTTTATTATAAAGATATGATTAGTATAAAAAATTTACCAAAAAAATAAATATAATTAGAAAATTAAAAAAAACCCTCATAATCCTAGCCTCAAGGAATAGTGAAAATTCGGTATATATTCTTGATACCGATTGATTGTGTATATGTGTATATTCGTATGTGTATATTTAATCTATCCCTGCAGCCTGCTTTTTCCGTGGACCTTTTTCTGTGTTGAATCATGTAGAGACATTACAATTTTAATGCTTATATAAAATATATTCATATAGTTATATCATAATTTGTGTACTGTTAAAATGCATAAATGTTTTAGGATAGACATCTAAAAAATCATAGTTTTTAGATTTAGGGCATAGTTCAAGGCTTTTAAAATATATTACCCATTGCCCTCTGGAAGGCTGTAGCAGTTCTACTCTCAGTAGCAGCATATCAGTGCACTGACACCCCCACATCATTCTTAGAATTCACTGTACTGATTCGGTTAAAAATATTTTATTACCTCTTTTTTTTTTTTGGATAATTAATGCAATTGACTGTCTTTTATGTTTATAGGCTTATGTATTTCCTCTGTTGCAGTTCTTGTGTTTATTTTTGTTTATTGTTTTTTTTCTGTCCTTATTCTGTATCAGTTTATTGGTTTAATCATATCTATTTTAAATATTTTAAGTAATAGTTTTCTTATTATCCCCTTTTCATAGTTCTTTACATGATTTTTTATCTTATTTTCACTATTTTACTTGTCAAGAATTAAAAAAGATAATTTTTCTCTTTAAAAATATTCCTGGATTAAATAGGGTGCAAGAATCATGATGCGAGAAATGACAGCATTAGGAAGATCCCATATACTGTACCGGCACATGGGTTGGCTTTTTCCATCCACTTGCCAAAATAGTAGCCCTCTTGGCTCTCTTTAATGAAGCCTAAAATGACTGTGTGAATGGCTAAGAACCGAGTTTTTAACTTTTGCAAGACTAAAGACCTATACAGGCTAGAACTTCCTCCTGAGGGAGTAATTTGCATGTCTAAAATCCCACTAAACTAGTAGAAATATATTATTGTCTCATAGCACCACCTATCAGCTAGGTATAAACTCTTTGGACTTCCATTTTAAATAAAAGTCACTAGTTTTCAGCAAACTGTGCAATCAGAAATTCTACACAATGGATAAGGAGGTAGAATGCAAGTCCCATTTATCTGAGCAGGAAACCAAGTGTTAATCAAGGTTTAAGGATGATTTCACGGGAAGGAGGGAAATGCAGTGCCTGTAATCAGGCTTTTAAAGTCTCATAGTGAAATTACTTTTTTAATTATAATTATTGATTACCAAATTTTTATTTACTTTTTAAGACTTTTTATTGAGGTATAACTCACCAGCCGTACAATTTGCCCATTTAAAATGTACATTTCATTGTTTTTTAGTATATTCACACTGTAGTACAGCCATTACCAATAATCAGTTTTAGAACATTTTAATTCTCCCCCTTCAAAAACCCTGGGCTCCCATTATCTGAGATTTTGACTCTAGCTGTCCTAGTAGGTGTGAAGTATAGTATCTTATTGTTGTTTTTGATTTGCATTTCCCAAATAACTGTAGATGTTGAGTTGCTTTTCATGCTTAGTAGGCCTTCTTAACTCTTTCTTCTTCCCTTCCCTTCCTCTATTCCTTCCTTCCTCTCCCTCCCTTCCTTCCCTCCTTCCTTTTTAATTGACTCTATTGGGATAATATTGGTTAATAAAGTTATATAGTTTTTAGGGGGGATAATTCTATACTGTATCATCTGTATATTGTATTGTGTGTTCATCCCCCCAAGTCAAGTTTTCTTCCATCACCATTTATCCCCCACTTTATCCTTTTCTACCTCCTTGCTCCCCCCCCTTTCCCTCTGGCAGTCACCATACTGTTCTCTGTGCCTATGAGGTTTTTTCCCTTTATTTCACCTTTTGATTGGGGAACTGGGTGAAAGACTCCCTTCACCTTTTTCACCCAGTTCCCCAACCCCACTCCCCTCCGACAACCGTCAGTCTGTTCTCTGTATTTATGAGCCTGTTTCTATTTTATTTGTTAGTTTATTTTGTTCATTAGATTCCACATATAAGTGAACTCATATGGTACTTGTCTTTCTCTGACTGGCTTTCACTTAGCATAATGCTCTCCAGAACCATCCATGCCGTTGCAAAGGGTAAGATCTTTTTTACAGCCAAGTAGTATTCCATTGTGCAAAATGTACCACATCTTTTTATCCACTCATCTACTGACGGATACTTGGGCTGCTTCCAAATCTTGGCAATTGTAAATAATGCTGTCGTGAACATAGGGGTGCATATATTCCTTTGATTAGTGTTCTGGGTAGAAATGCAAATTAAAACCACAATGAGATACCACTTCATTCACACCCATCAGAGTGGCTATCATCAAAAAAAATCAACAAACAGCAAATGCTGGTGAGGATGTGGAAAAGAGGAAACTTTTGGGCACTGTTGGTGGGAATGCAGACCGATGCAGCCACTGTGGAAAGCAGTTTGGAATTACCTCAAAAAATTAAACATGGAACTGCCTTATGACCCAGGGATTCCACTTCTGGGAACATATCTAAAAAAACCTGAAGGTCTTCTTAACTTTCAAAACTTAAGTATTTGATATTAAATCCCTAATGGATGTCCTACCCTGATATTTAGATCCATTAGTGAGGATGAATCAAGGGGACATGTATTTCGTAAATTCTGTGATAAATATATTTAACATTTAACATCACTAAAATTGGCGCATCTTATAGTAAGTGTAATAGGGCTTTAATAAAGATAGTTTGAAAAATGAAAATCCAGGTGGCATTTAAGAAGTTTAATGTTCCTTGTTCCATAGTTGTAGAGCAACTGGTTTTACTAGAAACTAAAGTTTTCTCAAATTAGGACCAAATAATTCCTCTTCTTTTTAAATAACTCCATGATATGAAGACTCTGCTTACATATTTTTTTTTCTGATTAGTGTGCCAGTTACTTACCACTTTTTATCATATTCTAGCCAATCGTGTGGGATCTGATGCATTATTTAATCCCCATAAAATTCCCTATTTCCTTGTGAAAAATCTATTTACTTGATATTTACTCAACAATGTTTTCCTATTTTCTTATACTTTAGGTTCCTGTGTATAAATTTTGCATGAAGAAGTGCAGGGATTTAGTTAATGCTGCCCCATTATTTATTATTTTGGGGCTCACTCTTGTTTGGTGAAGAGAGCTAATGATAAAAACAGTGAAGGCCTGTCTTGTATTGCTCTTCATGGGACTTTGACCCTGTGCAAAAACTGCTCATGGCCAGAATGTATGAATTTATTATAGTTTTTTATTATTGTTGTTCATAGGAAATCTACATTTTAACACAGCTGCATGAATCAGGGTAGTACAGATAAGTTTAACGATTTTTAGTAGCATAATCCAGAGTTCTATATTTGTCCCATTTTTCCCTCCTCCCCTCTTCTGCTGCTTCCCTCCCCTCTTCCCTCCCTCACCACCTCCCCCCCTCCTTTATTGTGGTAAGAGCACCTAACATGAGACCTTCCCTTAAAAAAATGTCAGTTGTATGGTAAAGTATTGTTAACTATGGACAATGGAAAGTTGCCTCATTTCTTTTTAACTTGCTTCTTGATGTAAAATGACACCTATTGAAACTATATATATGCCTGCTACAGTAGAGGACAAGGGGGAATAACAATCCTACTGACAGATGATGGTGTTTTATAGATCCTGGCATCAGATTATTAATAGATTTTTCCTTTTGGTGAGTCAAATTTGCTTCTGTGTAATTTGTTATTGATCTTAATTCAACCTTGAGTGTCACACAGTATAACCTCTCTTCCCATGTGAAGGCACTTCAAGTATTTATTAGACATTCTTTTTTTTTCTCCTGCTTTTTCTTTCATTAACATTCCTCCCTCACTCAGCCTTTTTTTCAAACGAATTTGGGTAATTGATAGTCCTCTATGCCACCATTCAGGACATAACCCCAATTATTAGTGTCCTTCCTAGAAGAGTAAAGAGGGTATTTCAGGTGGTAGTGGACCAACTGAAAGTATAAGAGGTCTGTAGTTCTTGAACACTGGAGTTATATGTATTTGTACACCTTTTGTGATCGTATTAACTTTTCTATAACAGTTTACTGTCACTTTCTCCTTTTCATTAGCTCCATTACTTTTTAAAGCTACATTAGTAGCAGGTGATGATACTTTAAGTAAACTGTCTGCATGTTTTACTTTCTTGACACCCAATCTGATGTTTCCTGACACCTGTTCTTCCACCTCCTTACACCAGGGGTGATAACTCTTTTTCCCACTCACTCTGTCCTCAGTGTGTAGTGTGCTTGCCATACAGTGGATCCTTCATACATATTTTTTGAATGAAAGAAAAAATGTGATTGTTTATTTCCTTGACTCCTTATATTTTTGGATGCTATTTCGGAGAATCAGGACCCATGTCTTACTTAACTTTGACTTGATTACCTAACATAGTTGTTGATACAACAGTGCTAGAATTCTGGCTGTATGGATTAGATCAGTGATTTTCTATTGGTGTGCAGCAAGAATTTTTAAAACATGCAGTACTGACTATTCAGGGGCACTGATCTCTTTTTCCCTTGATTGTCAAATTAAAAAAACAAAACAAAACAAAACAAAAAAACAACCAACACAATCACTGGCAATTGTGAATGAATCAAAATTATACCTATTTTTCTCAGATCAGCAAAAAATACACTTTTTGGTATGCTACAGAATTTTAGCAATTAGCTTATGTGTGCCATGAGATGAAAAAGGTTGAAAATTGCTGGATTAGGTAGATAATTTCCAGACATATATGGCTGGAGAATGGTTGCCAGGTACATAAAATGTGAGATAAACAGCATTTGGGTCCTCATCCTAGAATCCTTTGAATGCCATGCTAAAAAGCTTGCAATGAAGAGTTTAAACATTTTAGAAAAACAGTTTTGGGAGGAGTATAAAAATTGGGAGGTTGAATATGTTTTGAAAATGCTGACATGCAGGGCAAGTTTCCTCTGTACTGATGGGATCAGACTTTATCTGTCAAAACTACCTGTTTTAATGGGGAAATCCTAAAATAAATATTGCAAACATACCTTGACTATTTTCTTTTAGTGGAAGGATCATGGCTTTTTTTTTTTTAAAGTATGATATACCAGTTCAGAGTTGTCTTTTTTTTGCATATTCATTATGGACCTCTAATTTCCAGTCTCACTTTCTTTCAAGTGAAAATTTAATTTAAAGATAACTGCAAAGGAATATGAATGAAGAATTTTTACAAATTTTAAAACTTTTTCTCCTCTCTGTTTAACAGTGTCTCATACTTCTCTCATTGAATAGTCTTTTTTAGCAGCATGTTGTTTTTTTTTTTTCTTTCCAAGGCATCCAACTTTGTTTTTGGGAGGAAGACAAAAATAAATAACAAAACAAAACACAAACCCAACTCTTTTATTTTGTATATGTTGATTGGCGTAATATTTCATGTTTTAAGCTTCTTAACTTAATGGTAGAACAGACAGCAAGGGAAAGAAATGCATAGCCTTATGGAGTACAGTGGAATCAATCAGTGATGCGTGAGATTTCCTGAAGGGACATGTTTAAAGTAGTGAAAGAATAAGACCAGCTCACATCAGCTCTGAAACACATAGCCGTCCAAGGCTGGTTTGTTAATTCCTCAGAACAGGAGATGGAGATAATATGTAAAATTTGGAATGCTTGATAGGGAAAGCATAATATCCATGTCTCTTTCTAAATATGCTTAGACACCATTGCTTTTGTATTAACAGTGAGGGTTATAAGAGTTAATTCACACTGTTTTTATTTTAATTTAGCCTAAAATTAACCTGCCTCCTGCTGGGCCTCTACCTGCTGTTTAGTAGGGAAAATTACAAAATGTTCTAAATGATAAAATATTGCTAAAGCCTTAGTCCAATCTGATCATTTAAAGTCATTTTATCTAGTGTTCAGGTAAAAATGTTTCATCATTTGCCATTCTTCCCTACTGCCGTTCTCCCTAATTGGTGCAGGGGACTGTAGGAGGGCGAAAGGGAGGGGACAATGACTCACTCAAACTCCTTGTAGCAATGACAGAGTCCATGCCCTTAGATGTGATGTGCTCTCCCTTCTCTGTCCTGGAGGTGATTGCTGTCACCTGGGTGCTGCTGGCATTGCAGTTGATGTCTGTGGTGTTTTATCTCATGGCTCACTTAGAGCCAGCCTGATTGAGCTGCCTCTAAGTGCAGATTTCGGAATCTCTTACTACCTAAGCCTCTCTAGGATTATGGTCTGGGTGGTTGTCCCACCTGCTGTACTGGGCCAAGGAGCAGACCCAGGGTTTGTCAAATCAGTTTTCATGTTCCCTGAAAATTGGAATTGCCTTGGTTGGAAAAGTTGAACCCCAGGAGTTCTCCTGCCTAAGCATGGCGTGGTCCTTTATAATTCCCATGTTGATGTGGGGCTCCACTGGGGAGAAAGTAAAGGGGGAAGAATGAGGCAGGAACAATCTTGAAACTTTTGGGAGTAAATGTAATTTGCTATGACTAGAATGTGATTAGAATGAGTAATGAGATGGAAATATGGGTTGAAGCAAATGAGGTTAAAGATGATTTCATTCAACTTTAATCATGGGGGAGATATGACCAAAGTTTTTTAAATAAATTGTACAATTTTACATAAAACTTAAGTAGAATGAAAAAAATGGGAAAATACAGAAATGCTTGAGGAATAAAATTATATTATGCAGATGTAAACACTTTATTTTCAGTATATTTCATATTTAGTTTTTTGCATGAATGTCATATGTTCATAGTCAGTCCTTTATATCTGCAGGGTTCACATTCATGAAGTCAACCACTATGGGTCAAATGTTTGAAAAAAATTTTTTTTAATTTCGAGAAAGTTCCAGAGAGCAGAACTTGAATTTTCTATGCACTGAGCACTATGCCGAATCCACGTGAATAAAGTGCTATTAGGCACACCCTGCTGTAGCCTGTGTGCAAATGTAGACCATGTGGAAACACGGTGCCATTTTCTATAGGGGACTTGGGCATCCTCAGAATTTGGTGTCCAAGGGAGGGCCCTGGAACTAATCCTCCGTAGATACCGAGCAACAACTTTGTGTGTGTGTGTGTGTGTGTGTGTGCACGCACTCGTGTGTTATAATTTAAAATACTATATATGTTTGTTTTTCTTTATAAATTGTGTTTGTGTCTTTTGCCATTTAGAAGATTGGTATTTTTATTGTCAATTACTGTTAATTCATTATGAATTAAAGAAGTCTACACTTTGATATTCATTGATTACTAATATTTTTCCCTCTTGTGTAGTTTGCCTTTCCACTTTATTTATGGTGATATTTAAAAACATTTGTGATAATGATGGAAAGAAGGGGAAGAGACTAGACAAAGAACATGTATGAATGACCCACGGACATGGACAGTGGTATGGGGATGGACTGTGAGAGCAGGGCGGGGGGGAAATGGGTGGAGGAATGCAAAGGGAGGGGGAATTGGGACAACTGTAATAGAATAACAATAAAAAATGATTTAATAAAAAAAAAAGAATTTGTAGGTTTGGGCACTTTTTAGTTCTATTTATCTATACAACATTTTAAAATGTCAGTATGAACGCCAAGCTCTGTGTCAAAGAAGCCTAACCTGACTGTGGCCTAAAGAAGATAACTTATTTCTCCTGTGTAACAAATCTAAGATTAAATAGTGCTGAGCTGCTCTGCCTCAGATAGGCATTCAGGGACCTGAGTTCTTGCCTTCTCATTGTCCCACCATCCCCTGGGCATTGTTGGAACAAAACCATAGGCACATCTGTTTTGCAGTTCATATGAAGTCTGTATCAGGAGAGAGATAATCCAAGGCTGAATTTTCTTTGTACACATATATGGCATCGATGAGAAATGTGGTGACGTGGCTTACAGCTAGCAGAAGGGAGGGTGAGAAATGCAGCTACTAGGTGCCAGGTTCCCAGCCACTACTCTTATTACAGTAGAAGAAGGAGTGAACCTGTGTGTTTTATGGGCAATCACAAGCTCTTACCACACTTTTTCTTTATTTCTCATAGTCTTCTCCTTCTCATAGAATTCTCCTTCTTCCACAGTTCGTATAAATATTCACATACATTTTCCTTTAACTTTCTTCGTGGTCTTCATTCCCTCTGTTCCTTCTTGTCATCCAGCCAGTGAATAAATATTTACTGCTCTCACGCTACGTGCTGAGTGTAGGAGTAAGCTTTGGGGATATCATGATAATAAAAACCAAGAGCTCTCTTTCCTCATAACCATTTTCATAATAATACAAACATATTTGCCTTTTCTATCATGATGTTATTTGATGGTACAAGTAGTACCATCAGAGGGAATAACATCATGACCAAACTGACCAAATAATCAAGTCAGTAGCAACCAATTGTACTAGTTTTCACTGTATTCTTTGCTGCTATGCATTTGTGATTAGAAAATGCTGAATTGTCAAAGACATTATTTTTATTAAATCTGGATCACTAGGTGCACAACTCTTCCACATTCTGTGTGACCAGATGGGAAGTACATCTTAAGTACCTGTATATGCCAAAGTATGATGGTTATCTTGAGGAAAAGAAGTTGTGTGATTGAGCTGTGAATTGAACTAGTTGCTCTTTTTCTGGAATACCATATTTATTTTAAAGAATGATTGGTAGATAAATTATGATTTGTTGAACTTGAGAATTTGGCAGAGTTAGTCTGTTGCTTCAAGCAAAACAGTTAACCATATTTGTTGCCAATAATAAAATGCAAGCTTTTGTGCAAAAAATAAATAAATAAATAAATAAATAAATAAATAAATTGAGATTTAAAGAACTTGTCTCTAACACTGGGAGCTTTATATCCTCCCAAGACCTAAAGCCTCTTCTGATGAAATTGTAGGTGATATTAAAAGGCAGTTATTTTGTATATTGAAATTACATCAACATTCAATTCTGCATAACTCAGTAAACTAATTTCTATGTCAGGCGTGGGTTAAAGGTCCATTCCAAATACAAGATAGACCAAGGATTTTAAAGTGTCAGTGTATGAAAAGCTTATAGAAATGCATTATAACCGAACTTTATGGTACTCTTCAAATTTTGTTGTAGAATCAAAGAAGGCTATCCACCATTATCTGTAAATACTATTAAAATGATCTCCCTTATCCTAACCACATAGTTATGTGAAAATGGATTTTCTGTATATACTTTAACCAAAGTAATATATTGTATCGTATTAAATGCAGAGTAGATATGAGAGTCCAGATGGCTTTTAAAAAGTGTTTTGCAGAAATGGAAAACAGTGTTACCTGTCTCACTTTTTTTGGGAAAGGAGGGAAATACAGTTTTTTCATCAAAGTGATATATTTTTATAGCTAATCAACAACTAAGTGATTATAATTATTCTGATCACTAATCAGGAAAGAAATGTTGACTTTTCTTCCCCTCAGTGGCTCTCAGCCTCAGGCTTTCATCAGGGTCACTGGGGGGTGGTTAAAGTGCAGAGCGCTGGTTCCACTCCAGGTGTTTCTTGTTCAGTAAGTTCTGGGTGGGACCTGATGATGTGCATTTTTCAAGTGTTGCCGAAATTGCTGGTCCTTAGATCATACTTTGAGAACTACCGCTCTGTTTCTTTGGATTTATAGGACAAACTATTTGAACTGTCTTTTGGGGGAAGAAATAAAAAGATTGGTATAGAGACAATGGCTGGGAGTGTCCTTAGTCACCAGAAACTTGGGAGTTAATTATAAATGGAGCAGAACAGCATGCCAAGAACTCTTCCGCGTCTGAGGCTTTACCCTACTTTACCCTACTTACAAGCTAACCAGTTAGTCTACCACAGTTCCATGGTTGCTGTCTGAGGACATGAGATTTCTATGTCAAAGACAAAAAGGACTTTGTTACAACAATTGCAGTTTCTAGAGAATCTGCATTTATTATGGTGATTTACCAAGCTCCACTTCCCTGGTGGCAAGATAGAGCCCGGGGGTGGCTATGCAAGCAGTGGGTAATGTTGCAGTAGAGGAACCCAGAACTTAGGAATCCCCAATTTTTTTCATAATGTTTAGTAAGCCTGCCTGACCTTTGACCCAGAGGATATATTATCCTTTTTATAGTGGACAGTAAACCGACCTGCCCTCTGCTCCAGAGGGAGACATTGTTTCTGTCTTCCAAGATTGTTCTGTATTGAAACATCCTCGAAAAGGTGATTGACAACAAAGGCAGTCAGTCAGTGCCTCTACTTACAGGTGTTCAGAAATGTGAGAGAGACCCATGGAAAATTATAAGTCAGCACAGGAAAAGTTAAAAAGTTTGTATATATTATTTACTAGTGATAAATCATAAATAGCTGAGCAGAAAACATGAGAACAAATGGATCTGAGTTTTAGACGAAGCAATGTATGGTTCCCTAATGAAGGAGAACACTGTATGACTAAATTATTTTCATAAATGCATGTAACTATCTTTGGGAGCAAAATTCCTCATATTTATAGGGTTTATGTAAACTGTAAAACAACACAATTTTATAAATTTATGGGGTGGGACAAAGTAATTTTCAGTTGTATGTGAGACTTTATTTTTGTATTGCTATTGGTTAATTATTATTTTCCATATGAACAACTGTAAACCTACTTTTGCCACACCCTGTATATATAAATATATCTTTAGAAGTAAAATTAATATTAATTTAATATGATAAATGATGGCATATTAGCTACAGTAAATTGCACTTGAAATATGATTGCTTTGGATTTGGTATACCTCTTTTACACTGGGCTATATGTGACTTAAGTTTTCAACATTTTCTCTCTCTAAATTTCTATAGCTTTTGTAAAGCACACAGTGATTATCACGTGACCATCACTTGGCCCACACACATCATTAGCCTCCTTCGTTTTTCCTTCATTAGCTCAAGGTAATTAAAGTAATACTGCTTGGCACAGGGTCAGTGCAAAGTCTTTTTGGATCCATGTCACAGGAAGCAAACTTAGAATTGGCTCTCATCACTTGGAAATCAAGGTGTAATTGTCTTCAGTTATGAAGAGTGATGTATTTCCTGCTTTGCCCAGGTCAGTCCTGCTTTTTTCTTAGGCCCCCTCTTACTCTCAAAAGTGTTCCAATTTGGATGCTAAACTGCAGTGTTCTCCCTGAGTATGCCTGCATCTAAAGGTTCAAGTGGTGCCATCAGGCCTCTGTCATCCCGGCTTTCTGTCAGCCTCTCAGTGCCGGTTCCTTCTGTCCTGGCTCCTTCCTTAAATGGGGTCTTTCGTGATGTGATCATGGAAAAGGTCTTCTGTGGGGCAGATTTCACATTATCCTTTTAATGCTATGATTTTTCTTTACACAAAAGGCTGGGAAAGGTATGTGATTGGTGCCTAGATTGCATTCCTTTTTTGGAGGGGGGAGGGAATCACTATATCCCAAGTGATTATTCTGTAAGTTTTATATGTATTATATGTAAATAAGTAAAATATTTTATTTGATGGTTTATATAAGATCTGTAAGCATAAAGATTTTTACTCCCTAAGATATACTCTGACTGGCCAGTTGGAAACACAGGACCCCTTCTTTGGTGGTGAGGTGTCTAGTGATTGACACCCAAACCAGATACAGTGGTAAATGGATGGGTCCCCAAACAAGGTACAATATTTAGTACTTAAGTGTCTTAGATACCTATAAACACAAATTCAAATATAGACTCTGAAAGGCTCTGTTCAGCTATATGGAGTCATTTAAATGATTCAGAATTTCTTAAATTATTTATCATTATAAAAATAAAAACAATGAATTAATCATTCTTGCAGAAAACCTGTAGGCCCCCAAGAATATGCTTGTGCCCTTAGTCCTTCATCCTTCCTCACCCTCACCTTTTGAATCTGTAGACTTGACTTGTGGAAACATTGGTTTGTCTGTTTAGTTAGCTGCTGTATGTGGTTTCTTTGGGCTCCCAGGAAAGAGCCCACAGTTCTTTTTGTCCCGTCTCTCTAGAGCAGTCGATGTGCATCCATTTTTGCTCAGCCTGATAGGATGATGCCTTTCTTGGGCATAAATGGCTCAGGGGGTCGTTTTTTAATGGGGAGTTAAGATTGGAGAAAGTGGGTCATGTGGAGGATTTATATCCTGGTGTTTGCAGTCATCACATTATTCTTATGTCCAAGAATGTCAGATAGATCCTTTAATTATGGATACAGGGTGGGGCAAAAGTAGGTTTACAGTTGTGAATACACAAAACACAGTTTATTCTTGTATTATTACTTATTAATTGCATTTTCCAGATTAAAACTGTGAACCTACTTTTGCCCCATCCTGTATATTCATTTAACTATAAATTTAGCGCTTCTTATAGTTAAATGAAAAAGATTTTTAGATTCTTACCCCTGTTGGGAATTATAATTAGAAACAAAATCTCCCAGCCCAGAATTTCTCTTCACAAAGGTAATAGAAAAAGAAAACACTTTGTTATTGAATAAGCATTGAACCAGAGTGTGGTGTGCATCTCAGGCAGTGCCCTGAAGATTTCAGGGACAGCAAGGAATCTCATCCCCTCATGTAGCCAAGGTAATACAGCCTATCACATACGTGATTTCAAGAAAAACAATAACGAGTCCTAAAGTAAGAGACTTCACAACACCTTATGTCACACCTATAGTTCATCCTAACTTTACCTGTTAATTGGGGAGACCACCTGTGTTAGCTAATGGGCCTGATCCAGAGGAGATGCGAACTTTTCGTATCTGTACGAAAGGAGGTGGTTTTGCAGCTTAGAGCAGGTGCCCACCCAAGTTAGGATCCTGCTCTTCCACTGAAACTGGGAGGTGGGGGTGCCATCTCCTCTCTTTATGCTTACATTTCAAAGAAATGGCTCCCAGGTCCTAGAGAAAGACATTCTGGGTCAAAAATATGACCCAAAAAGGCCTATTTTGTTTCCAGAAGTGTATATGTGTGGATATACGTGTGGATATATATATATATATATATATATATATATATATATATATATGTGTGTGTGTGTGTGTGTGTATGTGTATATTCAGACACACATAAATGCATTTCAAAGAGAAGAAACTACTTCCACTTTTCTAAAATAATGCTCTAAAGGAGAGGAGGAAAATCTTTTCCTTTAAATAGGGCTATGTAAGGATCTTATTTTTAATTTATATTTGCCCTTAGTCTTACTGCTTTTGCTTCTATCTTAACTATAAGGACCATGATCTTGTTAATCCTATAGTAGCACTATGATCAATATAAGTGACTTTAATTGCTTTTGTAATTTGGTTTTACTCCGATTAAAACTAAATTGTAATTTAATTTTATTGAATTCCAAAATTTTAATCTCTTCTACATAAAAAGTAGGATTTCTTAAAACTAGGTTACTGGTGTCAGGAATTCACCATAAAATAATAGCACTAAATCTGCATTTTAATAGCTGCGGACTGCCTGTGATGTTGGGCAGCTTATAACCCTAGGGGCAGGAAATAAATGATACACATACAACCCTAAGAAGACAGTTGGATAAAGAATCTTCTTGGGGAGAAAAAAAAGATATTTGATTTCTGAGGTCAGAAGTTAAAACTTTAAATTTTCTGAAATGTTCCTCAACAAAATCAGGGGCTGGTACAATCTGATTATCATTTTTATAATGGTAAATTGCATGATTCTGTTTAAAGAGTTAGAATCTAGCCAAGGGTTACTTTACTTATATCTTGATTTGTTTTTAACCCCTCACCTTGTCCAAACTTAATACATTTCCCTTGCTGTGTGTGAGTGACCCCTGACTGCAGGTGAGCTCCTTCTGTATCACTGTGGCCTCCCACCATTGTTGCTGATGCCTTATCACCAGAGGCTCAGCTCCACCTTATGCACCCGCTGTGCTCAGTGTTTGCTTTGAGATTTAGTTTTGCAGCAGTCACTTCTTCCTTAGAGGGAGGCCTGAGGGACCTTTAGTGACTTCACTTTGACCTTTATAGTTACTGTCCTACCAGGACCATATTGCACACTTTCTTGGCTCTTTGGGAGTTACATTCTCCCTTCCTAATCTTCTGAAATCTCTCTCCTTTCATAGTGACTGGCTGCTGACAGTTATTTACAGGCCGTAGAGTCGCCTTAACCAGCCTGGCCTAGTGACTGTAGTGGTTTCACATTTTGATCCTTCCTGACCAATACGTGTTATATAGTCTTTATTTCTTCTTGAAAGAAGGGTCCTCCCACCATTTTAAACCCACCTGTGAAGTTAGGTGAAAAGCAATAGATGCCTAGCTGATTGTTGTTTGGAAAATTAAGCCTTTTCTCCCCTCCCTGCCTCTCTACTACCTGTGAGCGGTTTTGTTTTGTTTTGTTTTGTTTTGTTTTACAGTACTGCTTCCTTCTACTTTCTCAAACCTCAGTGTGCTGACTTGAGAACAACCTTCAATTTCTCCTGTATGTGATGTAGAAAGAATACCAGTATTTTAATGGTTCAGCCATAACTCTGCTGCATTTGTAATTTTCCTGCTGGGACTCTGCATAGAAGTAACAATTGGAAACTAATTACATAAATCGCTAAGCTTTGAAAGTTCTTTTTTCAGCATTTCTGCCTCTAGGATATGTATTCCACAAAGAGTACCTTGTGACTAGGAAGAAATTAGGTAGAAATCCAATTAATAAGAAAGCTACTGTATTTTGCCGTGTATAATGCACACTTTTTGCCCAAATTTTTGAGGGAAAAATAAGGATGCACATTGTACATGGGTGTAATAATGGGTATAATAATCCCATGTATAATGCACACAAAAACGCGGGTGCACATTGTACAAGGCAAAATATGGTGTCCCCATGCTTTAATGTTAAACAGATCTCAGGATTTTTTGAACCACAATCCTTTGATTAGATACTCATTGCCAAGTAAACCAAGCGTCTCATGACACCAGTTATTTTAAGAGGTGTGAAGTGAATTTGAATTTAAAGATAATGTCTAACACTAGGAAAATTTTGGGTTTTTTTCCTCATTAAGATTTAAGAAGTTTTATCTGTGTTACATATAGTTTAACTGGTAATAATCAAGTTCTTAACTGTTTCTGATTTTTCCCTCTTGTATGGCTCTCAGACCTTAGGAGCTTATCTCCTGTAGTAAGCCTTCCTCTAGGCCTTTGAGTTGTTGCATTGCCAGAATGGACCCTGGGTGGCTGCTGTTGATTGATGTTCACTGTGCCTATGGAATCACCACCTTTGTGTATGGACACTGGGATCTAGATGTTCCATTATCTCAGCATGGCTGCTGCTGACTCAATTTACAGTGCTCTAGAAACTCACAGGTCATTCTTGAAGACAGCCCTGCTGGAAACTGCCTAGGTGTGTTACTTGGGTGGACCTCTCAAAGGAGAGAAATGTGTGAGCCTTAATGCCTACAATTGTGCTTTTCACAGAGCCACTGCACTGTCGTTGATTAATAAATCATCAACAACAGTGGGCTGTTTATCTTGGAATTATTTTCATTGGCAGATGCCTTTAGAGATTCAAAGCTGTCTGCAAGTGAGAAATGTCCTTTGCTTACTCAGCTCCTGCTTTTCTATTTAATGTGCTGATATCTTGGGAAAAATTTTAAGTATCAAATCAAGAGTAAAATTTAAGCAGTATTTTTCACCCAGAATTTCAAATAAGACATTTAACTATGACCTGCTCTCAAATTCCTCTGATGATTTGGGGGTGTGTGTGTCTGTGTGTAGCTGGAGGAAGAAAGGGGTGAAGAAACTGAAGCCCAGAAGTTTGGCATCTAATTGTATCAGTCATAAATAGCTTTAATAAATTCAGGTACATTTTTGGTTGATTGCATGTCTAGCCCAAGTTAGCTGCTGAAAATTCAAGTAGAAATATGTGCAGAGAGGCAACAAGGATCACATGGAGAGTGGGTCAGGAGAGGCTGATGGAGATAAGCTTGATGGCTGATAGAGGATCACAAGGGTGGTGAGAGGAAGAAGAGCAAATTAGATTTTGTCAAGGGAAACTGTGAAGACCTGTGATGTGATCAGCAGAAGGTCTTCTTGGAACTCTCAGATATGTTCAGTAATGCTGGGAGCGTAAAGCACTGTAGGAATGGCTGGGAAATGGGACTGCCACCCAGACAATGAAAATCCTGAGCCTTATCTGTCAAGTCTCAGTAAATATGCCCATGTACATAGCTCTGGCCAAGGACAATGTGAAACTAAACTGGTGATTTTCAATCTTCTTCATCTCATGGCACACATAAACTAATTACTAAAATTTGGGGCACTCCAAAACTATATATTACATTTTTTGCTGATCTGACAGAAAGTATGTGTAATTTTAATTCATTCACACTGGATGGCTGTTGTTGTGTTGGGTGTTGTCATGTTTTTATTTGACAATAAAATGAAAAAGAGGTCAGTGCCCTGATTAAATAGTCAGGTATTGCATGTTTTAGAAACTCTTGTGGCACACTGGCTAAGAATTGCTGAGCTAAACAGTAGACTTATCATACCCTATTTGTTTTATGTCCTGTACAGAGATATTCTCAGTATCTGCCAATCAGGATGAGCCTAAAGATAATCTAATTCATATAAAGATAGCTAGCAACTGTTAAATGTGAAGGATAAGAGGGCTCTATTTTATAAAGGACGTTTCATTAGTAGTATTTTCATGTTCCGATGGCATACTGGCATGGACTCAAATTGCGTGGACACCCTGTATATGTACAGAGTGAAGGAGAAGTTTGAGAATGGACTTAAGGAACTCTTGTCACTTGAGTGACAAAGAAGATAGACAACACAGGGAAAGACATTTCTGTCCCGCATATACTACTGTTGCCCCTGGTGCAGCAGACCGTGCAGGTTGTGTCAGATGTTTAGTAATTGTGGTTGAACATACATTACATCATATGTGGCTGTTTTAACATATAATTTTAAAAAATTTTATGTGGCTTCTTGGTGTCACTGCTGTCTACATCACAAGGTGAAAAGGTTAAATTATGGTAATTGGCTAAGCAGTTAAAGTATCTTCCAGTGGGGAGCTCAAAATCCTGGAAAACTAGTTTATAGTGCTTCAATTAGAGTTGTAGAAGATTGAAATTTTTAATTATTTGGAGAACATAGACAACAATGAGAGCATTTTTTCAGCTGACTTTTATTTATTGAATTTAAGTATTAAGCAGTAATAAACAGATGGGCCTTATTTTTTGAGAACTTGTCTATGTGTTTGGAAAACAACAAAAATAGTTTTGAAATGAAACAAAACTGATCTGTAAGAGATAGAAAAAGAGAGAAGTAAAATCTGTGTGTGTGCATGTGTGTGCATTTGTGTTGGGAGTTGGAAGAGCTATGATGAAGTTAAAATTTCCTTACTCGATATGATTTTACTTTTTTTAGGTGCTGGTGAATCTGGGAAAAGTACAATTGTGAAGCAAATGAAGTAAGTAGATTTTAAAACATCGTATTTCTTTTTTTGTTTGTTTGTTTGTTTGTTTAAATGTAACCTTTCATCAAAGGAAGTTAAGTATTTTCTTTTTTATTTTGTCTCCTTAGAATTATCCACGAAGCTGGTTATTCGGAAGAGGAGTGTAAACAGTACAGAGCAGTGGTCTACAGCAACACCATTCAGTCAATCATTGCCATCATTAGGGCCATGGGGAGGTTGAAGATAGACTTTGGTGACTCAGCTCGGGCGGTAAGTTTTTAAATTCTTTGGAGTAGGTCTGCTGAGTAAAAAGAACAACTTGCACAGTAATACCGTTCCTCAAAACTGATTTACCAGCTATATCAGGATCATTTTATAAAAGGAATCAGGAGGACAGTGAGTGAAATAAGAATACACAGATTGTGTAATCTTCCCTTTATAGATAGAATATTTTCCTTATCCATCAGGTGATTTGGACAACCCTAACCATTGCCTTATTTTCTGTATATCATGTGATAGTGGGTTCCTCCATATCTCTGTAACAATTTTTAGTCCTTGTTATTGAGTTTAGTAAACTGCCCATACTGGCACTCTTCTTGGAAATTTGTTTTTATAATTTGGAATGCTGAAATGATCTAATTATTTGTATTCATGCCCAGACTAGAAAGCAATCTAATCTCAAATGAAAACAGAAAAATTTGCATGTCTTTAGAATAGGAAAATATTGGCTACTAGGAAACACATATCAGAATGTCAAAGCTAAGGAAAAGGACATGAGGAGACAAACTAGCTCCACTCCTTCATTTTATTGGTAAAGAAACTGGAACTCAGGATATCACATGACAGAAAGACCAAGTTAGTGGTGACCTAGGCCTGTGCCTGTGCTTCCTTCCTTGGCCCAGCAGCTTGCGTTCGGTTTGCTTGGAAGCAGCCCTGGCCTAATACATATGGCACTTTCCTTTTCTTCTTTTCGCCGACCCTGTTTGCTTGCTTAATCTGCTTATTTCAGACTTTGTTTTTTGAGTGTTGTTTTTTTCTTTGCTGACTTTTTTTTTTTTTTTTAATAACTGGTATAAAACTTGACCTTCCCAGAAGCATTTAACTGAATCTCCAGCTTAATTTTTAGTTTTTTGGTGCAAAGCATATATATTATTATTATTGCCACTACTACTTTTTTTATAGTTCCTTTTTCCTTTGCAATTTTATGTATTCGGTGTGTGTGTGTGTGTGTGTGTGTGTACACCACCTCCCTACTAATACCATGAAGATGTTTTGTCAGAGGCTATAACTTTTCCTTTTTGTCTTCTTGATGTCTGCTTGATTTTTTTTTACATAGAGGCTCAACTACTGCTTAATAGGGAAAAAATGAATGAAGGCAACATTAGGAAATATACATTAGAGAATCTATGAAATAAACCTGGTTTATTTTTTATAAGTTCACCTAATATTTCTTTATAGGTTACTGGAACATATTAATTTTCTAAACTTTTCCTTCTGAACAAAAATTTAAAAGCTTAATGTAATGAATTAAAATTTTCAAGTAGATTTCAAGATTATTCTTAGTAATAATTAATACCATTCTTCTAAATTACCATTTCTGGAACAGAATTTGATCATACCCAGACATTTTTTGCCTTAACTACTATCCATTCAGTCTGTAACTTGTTTTTTTTTATTTATTTTTAGACAGAAGGGAAGGGAGGGAGAAAGAGAGGGAGGGAAACATTAATGTGTGGTTGCCTCTCATGCACTGTCTGCTAGAGACCTGGCCCGCAACCCAGGCACGTGCCCTGACTGGGGAATTGAACTGGCGACTCTTTGGTTTGCAGGCCAATGCTCAATCCACTGAGTTACACCAGCTGGGTCCAGTCGTAACTCTCATCATTTATTCATTTAACTAATGCTTTTTGAGCTCTTAGTCTTACACAGAAGGTAACCGCCCTTATATAACAGTCAAAGAATTTATATAAATTGTACCTTATATGAATTCCAATTATGATGATTTAGGTCTTTTATCAAATTCATGTACATAGTATTCTGTTTCATTATTTTACATGCGATTAGAGAGAAAGGTTTTGTAGCCTCCAGGAGGTAATGTAAGATCAATGCAAGCAGTTTTTGTGTAGGCCTATTTTTTATTTTTCTCTCAAAGATTGTTACCATTTTCTGCTTTTTACGGAAAAAAATACATCTCTTTCTAGACTTTAGCTGTACCCTAGTAACTCTTTACCTTCAGCCTATTCTGTGTACTGTTGCCATTGTTATTAACTACTTCATGCAAATGCATTTGTGCTCCCACTTTGGTTTTGAACAGCCTACTCTGCGTTTGTTGACTTGTCTCTACATAGCTTTCAAACACGGTGTGAGGCTCTTGGAATTGTGCTAGGAAATAGAGAGATAAATTAAACATGACCAGGGCATGAAGAAAGGACACTGGACCTTGGTAATGAAACATTGTGAGAATTTTCTAGACAAAAACAGGAAAAGGCCTATTACAAATAAAATACAGTATATTCAAAAGGTGAATATATTTCCGTTTATAAAGTGTTAATTCCTGGAGTATTATCCTTGAGTTGAAGGATAAGCAACTATTTTATTTTGATAGGTAGCATAGATCTGCTTCTAGAAGAAAGGCAGTGTGAATATTCTTTTCTAGACGTTGTGCATCAGGTGTCTCCCGAGTCTCAGCAACTCAGATATTATCAAAATTTTTATTTTTAATATCTCATGAGAGAAAAATATTTCTCTCTTAGTTTTTATTTTCCTGTTGTTGTTTTTTTTTTTTTTTGTGAAGTAGGGAATCTTTTTTCTTTTTATGTTTCTTTTTTTTGTATATTTTATTGATTATGTTTTTACAGTTGTCTCATTTTTTCTCTCCTTTATCCCCTCTGCCCTGCACCCCATCCCATCATCCCCATGTCAACATTTTCCCGCCACCACTTTCCCCAGCTTTACCCCCACCCAACTCCCACCCTCTACCCTTCCCCCATTTGGCTTTGTTGATGGGTTCTTTATGCATGTTCCTTGAACGCCTCTTAATCTCCACTTAGTTCTGTTAAATTTCTTATCCTATTCACATTGTTTCTGTTTAAATATTAGAGATATTAGCCCTTCTTATATTTTGCAAGTATTTTTCTCAGTATATTTCTTTTACTTTTTTGAAGTAGGATACTTCTTGTTACAGAACTCTTACTTTCTTTTTGCAGTCAGTTCTGACTTCTGTGTTGTGTCTCTTAGTCTTCAACTTAAAATTATTTTAAAACTACTCTTACATTTCTAGAATGTTTAGTTTTATTTCTTTAGATTTATATCTTCACCCACTTGGAAATGTTATTTGTGTCCTTGGTAGGTGAGATCATGGGATTTAAGTATATTTTGATCATCTGATCATCTCTTGCCTTAGAGCCATTCGTTGTGTACTCCTTTTCTTAGTGATGTGAAAATGTAACCATTAGCATTCAATTAGATGTATTCCTGGACTCCATTGTTTTTTTCCCATTGATATATTCTTTTCTTTCCCAGATCACGTACTTATTATTTATCCTTTATAAGTTTGTTTCATCATAATAAGTTGGAAATAATAACATCTATCTTGGAAGGTTGTAAAGAGTAATGACATAATGAACATCGATTTTTACCACATGTTGGTCATAATAGATGCTCAATAAATATTTGTTGCTGCTATTGTGGTTATTTGTAATAACTATACCACTATTATTATTCTTGTCAGAATCACATGATTTTAGTTTCTATTGCTTCTTGGAATTGATTGGTATTTGGTAAGGAAGAGCGTGTGTCCCATTGTTTTTCTTCTATCAAAATATCAAGGTTACTATGCATTTCTATTCCAGATGAACTTGAGAGTCAGCTTCCCCACATCTCTGTTGAGACACACAAAAAGCCAGCTTGTATCTTGATTGGAATTATAGCTTAATATGTAGGTTAATTGGGTAAGAATTGACTAAAAAGAATTAAAATTTTAAGAGATGCTGACTAATTTGCTGTGGTTTGCGTCTTTTTGGCAGTTACCAGATTTGCAAGGCATATTACAACGTCATCATTTAAAATGAGAAGAAACAAAATCGTTTTTAAGGATAGCTTAGAGCAATCAAGTTTTATGCCTAATAACCTTTCAAAACTTTCTCAGAATTAGTGTATTAAGTATTTTGATGATAATGTATTGATAAATTAGATTGTTGTTTCTAATAATGTGAAACTAGGGAAGAATTATCGGTGGGCATATTAACATGTCCAAGGCACTGCATTGCTCAAAAGTGTTGCTCAAAGCGTGGCCCGTGGGCCAGTTTTTGTCTTTAGGCACAAGATGAGCACAGAAATGAAAAGTAAGCATTTAGACAGATTTCTAGCACTGAGAGGAATTTATAGGTTAACTCTGATAGTTTAAGAATATGGGTTTATACGTTATATTATTTAAATTTTATTATTCTAATAGTATTAGTTCTGAAATAGTTTGGAAACAAAAGAAAATAAATCAAAACACAAGACCAGCCCTTAATCACAGGTAGTTTGACAAGTACTTATGCAATAAAGCTTTGCCTTGAGTTGCCCTAAGCTCCAGCTCTCCCCAGTGCCTCAGCGTGTTCCTGCATAATGGCTACTTTTCTTTTCCTCTAATTTTGTAATTTAATTCTTTAGCTAGTTTATGTCTGTCTGCCAGATTTTCCAGATTGCTTTTGAGAAAGTTTGTAGCAATGTACCTTTCTAACAACAGTTTAGGACAGGGCCTTTTCTTAGCACTCTTAAGTAGCCAAAATTTACGAGTGTTACCTTTAAGAAATACTGGGTAATTTATTAGTAAATTTTATTTCATTTACGTACATTTTCAATTTTCAGTACAGTTGTCTAGTTTTTCATATCTTTATTGACTATAAGTTTGTTTCTCTGTGTCAGTGCTCTATTTTATTGTTTATTGATTTACCTGTTGGAGCCTTGGTGCCTCAGTTAACTGTTTGCTCATTTGTACATATGTATTAGCCTTTTCCCCACTAATTTATGTGTTTTCTTACATTTTGCTTGCCTTTAATCCTTGGGTTTTTTTCTATTTTTTAAATCCTGCCCTATTATTTGTAGAATTATGTTTAAATTTAGAAACTCTCAGCTGAAGATTTACCAAATATTCATGCTATTTTAAAAGTATTTTAGTGGAGTGAATTTTAACATTTCTTGCACTTGTTCTTTAATCCCTCTGTAACTTATTTTGTTGTATATATACATTAAGGGTCTACATTATTCTTTTCTTCAGATATCTATCTAATTATTTATGAATGTTTTTTGAATAGTCATATTCTTTACTAATTTACCTTGTGACCTTTATCATATAGTAAGTTTAGATTTAGGATTTTTTCACTATTGCGCTGCATTAATACCAGACTATTCTACACATTGTAGGCTTTTAATATTGATAATTTTAGCTCTCCTTCCCTGGTAGTCTTTTTCAAAATGTTTCCAGTTATTTCTAGTTGTTATTTTTCCAGGCGAGTGTTTGGTTTTGTGTTCTGGCTTATGTTTAAGAACTAAGATGACAGGATTATATTGTTTTTGATTCTGAGAAATATTGATTGATGTATGTGGCAAAGTGGTATTAACTTTCATTTGAAATGTAATACATGCCTCCAGCACAGTATTTTTCTATTTCCTGAAATTGATGTATTGATTATCACACTTCTGTATGTCTTTTAACAGCAGATTCAGTTGTCCATATAAAGAACACTTCAACATTGTTTATTTTATAAACTTGAAAATAAAAATATACATGTACAAATATAGATTCACAAATATATGCATAAAAGTTGTATTCGAGTAACACATTTATCGTAATTTCTCTTCCTGGCATAATGAAACTCATACTCACTGCAATTTAGTTAGAATTCTTTCCATTTGCAATTTAGTTAAAATTAACTTAGATTATTTTAGTTTTAGGCTTTTCACCCCTTTTAAGCAGTGCTATGGGAAAAAAGAAAAATGATTTCCTATTCCCTTGCTTCAGTCATTTTTACTTTGATTACATTCGTGGCTTTAGAAAAAAACATTTTACACTAATGTAAGTCTTAGGGAAAACAATTCTTTAATGTCTAGGGTTGCCACCATGAATTAGTGACCCCTCTGAAGTTCTCGGGATTTGTGTAAGGGTGCACTGACCATGAAGAAAGTAGACAGCTGTTTTCATATATGCTGTCCAGGATTAATGAAACAATTGAGTTCAACCATTAAAACAAAAGATTCCTCTACATATATCAGTCATGATATCAATATCCCTGTGTCCAAAAATTTAGGAGTATCACTGTTTTTTAAGACTCCATCATCATATTTTTTAGCTTCTATTGTAGAAGTGCTTTCTGGTGTTTTCTATTTAAACTCTTAATCTCATTCATAAATCTGTCTGCTATATTACAACCGAGAATCATTTAGCCTGTGCTTAAAAACTGCTGTCTCTCACTCCCCCTCCTTTGTTTTGGATAGCTTTCATTGTTAAGTGTTCTTACGGAATTGAAATCTGGTATCTTTTGCTTTCTTACTTTAAATGATCCTTATTTAATATGTCAGAAGACAGCCATCATGATCCCTCAAAGTCTCTCTTCCCCATCCTGGACAGACTTCTGAATTCCTATAAAGTGTGTAACAGCTTCAAATAAAAATATGCTGTCACTAAATAAATACAGTATGTCAAGTGTTCCTGGACCATCAGTGGGAATAGAGACCATATTATGTCTCTTGACGTGCTAGCATTTTATATCTTTTTTGCTGAATTACCAAAGCATGGCATTATATGAGCTGGAGCTTACATTCTCTAAACCACCGTATTTTCTTTTACTTCTTAGTAATTTGAAAACTTTAAGTTGGCTACATCCAAGGATTTTCCTTGCTACTCACAGTTGCCTGGCAAGTAACAAGTCTTTCTTTGTAATATCACAGAGAAATCCCTATAAACAACTTTACTGACCCAGAGCCCTTCTGACTAAATTCCAGTACTTTTCTTCAATAATCCCTATCCTTTTTCTACCCTGTGTTACACTGTTCTGGTGTATTCTTATCTTCGTAAGTATTTCTAAAGTACTTTGCTGCTTAAATGTATTACATTAGCACTCATCTGCAAATATCTATAAACGTCCTGCTAGTGACATGGAAATTAATATCTCTAATTAGTTTTTCAAGGGGAAGAGACTATTTTACATTTTATGAAGAAGAGATGTTTTTGAATGTCACGGAGAGTCTAGTGCATCAGTACAGCCTACTGAGTTCCTTGTGTCTTTTCCTTAGGCTTCCTCCTAGAAAGTATAAAGAGAATGTGATTTTATAACCTCTGCTAGAGGGTATTATTCTTTTCTATCAAGAAATTGTATTGCAATTGAATAAAATATATCATAATGAAAGCTCTTTTAAAGACCCACTAAGTGAAAATTTTCTAAAGTAGATGGAAAAAATTATGTTTGTTTAATAAAAATCACCAAATTTAGATATTTCTCATATATAGGTAATTATTAGGAAAAGTGAATAATTGTTTACTGGAATTAGTAAATAGCACTGAGTGACTTGAAAGGATGTTATGTTGGGGCGTGTTGTGTAACATGTGTTGCTTACATTCATTTCTCTTGTGATTTACTAAAAAGTGAAGCATATACTCTACTAATATGTTCCCATGCTGAGAGACTTAATTATTTTTCATGATGGTTCCTGCTGAAAATGTTTCTCAGATTGGCAACAAAATGAATTTATATTGTCAGCTAGTGCCCTCTGTTAGTCTGTATCACCAAATTCTTCTCTACACCTTATCATAATGTGTGCCATCATTTTATAATCATTTACCATAATATTTGAAAAAAATGTCCCTTGAGAAAAATTACGGATCATCTGCCCAGTTAACATAGAGCTACAAGTCTCAGACTAAAGAAAATCTCTGTGAAAGAAGCAACTTCACATCTCCCTTATTTTTGGTTTAACTGTGTTATTACCTAAAGACTAGAGTTATGTTATCCAGCACTGTAGTTACTACTACTCAACTGTATCTGGGTGTTGAGTATCCGAAAAGTGTCTAGTCTTCATTGAGATGTGCTGTCTATGTGAAATAAAAAGCAGATTTTGAAGACTAGATATGTATAAAAAGAATATGAAATGTCTCAATAATTTTTTACTGATAAGATGTTGAAATGATAGTTTATGTGTAAGTTAAATAAAATATATTTTCAAATTAATATAACTTTTTTCACATTTTGAAATGTGACTGTTAGAAAACTTAGAATTTCATCAGTGACTCATGATATATTTCTTTTGGACACCGCTGGCCTCGTGTAGTTGATTCCCTGTGGATAGAGAATAACTATACATATTTGTAATCTCCAATGTTAAGGACATTTAATTAACTTCATGCATATAGAACTTATTTAAATTATTTGGCATTTGTTTCTATGTGCATCAAGCTTTTATATTCCAAAGCTGTGCTTATTTTCTGTACCTGCATTAGCAAACACCTGCCCCTACCTCCTGGCCCATTGATTTTAATGTATGGTAGTCTCCCCTTATCCACGGGGGCTACTTTTCAAGACCCCTGGTGGACACCTGAAATTGTGGATAATACTGAACCCTATTTATACTATGTTTTTTCAATGCATACATACCTGAAATAAAGTTTAACTTATAAATTAGGCACAGTAAGAGATTGACAACAATAATTAATAATAAAATAGAACAATTATAACAATATACTGTAATAAAAGTTATGTGAATGTGGTCTCTTCCTTACCTCTCAAAATCTTACTGTACTGTACTCCCTGTCCTTGTGATGATGTGAAGTGACCAAGAGCCTGTGTGATGAGATACAGTGAGGTGAGCGACGTCGGCACTGCAGTACAGCATTAGGCCACTGCCGACCCTCTGATGATATTTCAGGGCTGTCGTCTGCCTCAGATGGTCCTGGATCGTGGGGCCATGACGATGTCAGTAGATGGGAAAATTTAATATTTTCTGGCCATAGTTGACTGTGGGTAGCTGAAACTGAAGATAAGGGAGACTACTGTATACATACTTTAATATATTCTGAAAATCTCAGATCATTCTGTGAAATTATTTTTGCTTATTCCACACCAATTTTTCCCTTTTCTGAATTTATTTTGCTTCTCTAAAGGATATCAGAAAGCTAACACTTAATTAGATTCTATCTTTAAAAAAATCTCTTAACAGTGAAAATACATTTCTTAGGTTAGACACATTTTTGGGAGAGGTGATAAAGTATACGTTCTTCTTCTGTGTTCTCAAAAGTGATAATCTTTAGTATACAGCAGGCCGTCAGTGGAGGGTTGGTTAATAACTGTTAGGGTGGCCATTCCTCTAGCTCTGTAATGTTGAGATGGCTATCACAAAATACAAAATGTACTCTCATGATTTAAAATTATGCTCTTTTGGATGAGCCAACTTTTTAAAGTGATACTTTAGAGGAAAAAAAAAGTTATTCTTGCCCTGGTCAGGTAGCTCAGTTTGTTAGAGTGTCATCCTGATAGCACCAAATTTGCATGTTCCATCTCCGGTCCAGGCACATATAAGAATCAACCAATAAATGCATAAATAAGTGGAACAACAAATTGGTCTTTCTCTCTCTTTACTTTCCTCTCTCTCTAAAATCAGTAAATAAAAATGTAAAAAAAAATTCACTTTATTTGCAATTTTTTCATCTGTAATGCCCCCTTTGTACTTTTTATCTGTAAAATATCCTTTTTTACTTTTTTTTTTAATGGACTTTGAATGTTCAGGATGATGCCCGTCAACTCTTTGTGCTTGCTGGAGCTGCTGAAGAAGGTTTTATGACTGCAGAACTTGCCGGAGTTATAAAGAGATTGTGGAAAGATAGTGGTGTCCAAGCCTGTTTCAACAGATCCCGAGAGTACCAGCTTAATGATTCTGCAGCATAGTAAGTAATCATAACTTCAGAACTAAACTATCATGAATAATTACTTGCAAGTCAAATATACCTCCAAGTCAATTTTATTGCAGAATTGGCTGACACATTCTTAAACAATTAAGGATACTCAGAATGACAGTGTTTTAAAACTTTCTTTTCTGTATGTTTGTAGATAGCAATGTTGTTATTTCCTTTCTGTTCAAAAGTGTCTCAAGAGACTCATGCTTTATGTAACTCTAATTGAAACATGTAAAATGCTACTGTTTCCAGTACATTTCCAAGAAAGTAATTGGAACTTCCCAGAGTTCATCCTGAATGTGGGTATATCTCTCCTTTGCCTGGGACTAAAAGCCAAAGGAGAGGAGGATAACTGATTTGTGTTATTTTTGTTATACTAATGGTACCCGATAAGAGTTACTTGTCCAGTGACAGGCACCTTGAATAATATGCACCCCTTTTGAAGGGACACATTGTGGTTCCAAGATATTTCCTCACTGAGTATAATAGTGCTATATTTGAAAATTGTGAATTTTGTGTGCCCATTTGCATTAAATGTTGCCTAGAGATATCTAAGTAATTTTTAGGAAGAAAAGTCTGCCCTGATTTTCCAGGTGGTGGCCCAGAGCGTTAGTAAAGCAAGTATCTATAAAACCTAATTGGGAAGCATTCTGCTTGGTGAGCTACACAGAATAAAAAAATCATTTGTTTACAGAATTGGCACACACACTCAAAAATGTCAGGTGTGAGTAGCATTAATTGGCCTTAAAACATGTGCCGTGCATTTACTTTATTTTCTGAGTTTGTTCCATTTTATCGATAGCAGTTGGCTCTTAGGGACACAAGTGAGGATTAGATTGATGATAACAGGCATTAAAGGGCCACAGTAAAAAACATGACTATGCTTATTATAGAGCATGTCATTTATTGCACATCAGAGTATTCAGTGTGTGTTACATGAATGATTTAGTGTAAATGATAACATTTCTTACCGAGTATGCAGCCCATCTCTCCAACTGGTGTTACTTCTACTACTAAGAAATAGTCCTTGCCTCACTGAGTAGGTCTAGCCTCCTTGTTTTATGTGCTCATAATATGATATATTTCCTTTCATAACACTCACATATTTACATTTATTTTGAATTCCTCTAATTTTTATGTACATTAAGACTTTGATTATTTTCTGTCTCTGCCACTATACTATAAATTCAGTAAAGTCTGTGTTTTTGACTAGCATTCTGTCTTCCATTGCCTGACACATAGTCATCACTCAATATTCCCTTGTTTAGTAAGGAATGAATTAATAAACCATACTTTACAGAAGCCAGAAGAGAAATTGAAAGAAAATCACTTAGAGCAAGAACACAATTCTTAGACCATAATATTGCTTTGGCACAAGTACCTGCAGAATAATCTAAATGAGAGTCACTGTTAAGGTGAGAAGATTGTTCTGAGCTGAGCCCAGCAAGAGGAGCTATTTCAGTAATTCAGGGGATAATAGATTGAAATATATTTCCCCATCTGGAGTGGTCTTCCTGGGCTCCTTAGTCAGTTCACCAAGACCCTTTCTTGTGTGCCGTGCCTAGACGTGCATGGAGAAAAACACAGGGGCTGGCAGAAGCAATGCCTGCATGAGTGCGGTTGGTGGGGTAATAACATGGCTGTAATAATTTATAGTTTTAATTTGGACATTTCACTTAAAATGTCATATGTGTCCTTGCGTGTGATAGTGTTATGTTACAGAGTTACATGCTTACGATTTTGTAATAAAAGATTTTGTAATGAAAAGGGGGCATTATTTGTACTGGACCCTGTATATTGCTTTTGCCCCCTGGTATGTCATTGCTGTTAGCTCTGACCTTAGATAATGGAGTCATTTTTCAAGAATGAAGAAAGTCATAGAAATCTTTTTCTTCATAGTGATTACAGGGCATTTTTATTTCCAGGTTCTTCACTGGAGATGGGGTGGGGGTTGCTGTAATGTTGCCCATGAAGACTAACCACCAATTTACACTTTAAATTTCTGAACATTTAAAACAATTAAAATTTTTCACAGTGCCTATTTTTGTCTTGTTGAAACATAAATGTGCATTAGTTTTAGAGACTATTAGAATTATAGCAGTTTTAAGCAAAGAAATGTACTCACGAACAATCAGAGGAAATTTTAAATAAGAATAGCTCCATATTTCACAGGGACAGTTAGGAAAATCTTGTCCTTAGTTTGTCTTAGTTTGTTTATTAAATAAGATTTTTCTTCAATAAGGTATAACATTATATATGTGGAATTGAAAACACAGATAATGTACTGGGGAATTATCACCAAATGCAGTGAAAGATAAGATTCTTTTAACTTAAGTAAGTAAAACAGAGATAATTCAAGCTATTGCCTCTCTGTGTATTCTTGTACGTCAATACCAAATACATGTACTTAACTGTCTGAAACATTTTTGGTTACTAATTCAGTGTTTAGATAGTTTTCCAGGTCCATCCCCAATGAATCAAATATTTATTGAGCTCTTTTTCTTTGAAAGACCCCATTCTAAATGGCTAAGGAACAGCTTCAGAGGATAACATCAATTAAAGTTGCAATAGTTGGTGCCTCTCTGCACCTAAACTTATTTTCCAAACTGTCTTTCACATTCTGCCCTAGTTATTTTGAAGCACTGCAGGGATACTCTCCACATTCAGCTGACCTTAGGATTAATTCCAGGCTTCTCACTTTAGGTTTTGCATAGCCTATTAGTGGCCTTATTTTCTAAGAAATAAGATGTGACCATTCCTGTCCCCATACTGTTTTACTGCTTGTCCTGATGTGAACGACATTCCTTTTTTTCTGTCGCATTGTTCAGATTTCTCTTTCTGCCCCTCGCTCTCCCTGCATCCTTTAACTACTCAGCTTCATGTTATCTCTGCATATGTGGACTTTCTATAACATGGACTGCACTGCATGATGCAAATTATACAAAATAGTTGCATGGTATGTCACTACAATATTTTTATATCAACGTATTTGGCATTATTGGCAGAGTGTGTTGAATGAGTGATTAAAATCAGTAAGAAGTAAAATTCGAATATTGATTTAGAAAGCCAATAAAATTTAGAGTAAAGGGTTACATGTAGTGTTTTTCTGTATGTAACTGAAGGCTGGTTGAAAAGGAACAACAGTGAATTTGACCTTTGGCCAGAGGTTTCCTCATTATCTTTTCAAAAACGAACTTTATAAATCCTCAACCAAAGAGTAATGTCTGGAACATAAACACGGCACTGCATCAAAAAAAAAAAAAAAAGGGTGAAATAAAGAATTTTTAGAAAGAAACACGTGGTGTGCAGTTAATTTAGGTGTTTTTAAAGAAGTTATTATTAGCCTGTTTTCTTTCCCAACAAGGAAAATTACTAATTACTGTCTTCCAGGAACAAAGTACATAACATTTAAAAAATGTTAGAAGAGTTTTGTGGTTGGCGAAGTATAAATATGTTCATTTCAGTGGGAGTTGTGTAAGATACAAACTTCATTTGGTTGTATTACATCATT
Source organism: Mormoops blainvillei (assembly GCA_004026545.1). NCBI lineage: Eukaryota > Metazoa > Chordata > Mammalia > Chiroptera > Mormoopidae > Mormoops > Mormoops blainvillei. The sequence continues at coordinate 45,457 of PVJD01004035.1, read as the reverse complement.
ACATGGATATATAAAAACTTCCAGTAACTTGGAATATTGTATGTGTCAAAATATCTTACTCTAATTTAAATGATATTTATTGACTATATTAACTACTAGCATATTGTTTTATTGTTTATGTTTTCAGCTATTTGAACGACTTGGACAGAATAGCTCAGCCAAATTACATCCCAACTCAACAAGATGTTCTCAGAACTCGAGTGAAAACTACAGGAATTGTTGAAACCCATTTTACTTTCAAAGATCTTCATTTTAAGTGAGTAGCTTCAAAGCATATGGTTTATAATTAAGATATAAAACACATTGTTTAGGAAAAGCGTATAATTATAAAAGTTAAAAAAATTTAAAGTTGGAAATTATAAAAATTTTTTCTCAGATGATTGCACAAAAGAATTTTGGGATGAAAGAGGGCAAGAAACATTCTTAGAAATGTTTATGTTTATTTGAGAACAAATAGCATTGCCAGTTCCTTTTGCCTATATTTTTCACAGTGATTTAAATAAAAATACTTTTTGGCTTTTATTTCTAAATAGCAAATACTGCTGTAATACTGTATATTTTGAGAAATCTCTGCCATCTATTTTTAGGTAGAAAAAGATGGCATTTTACTGGTAGGATATATGTTTATTTATGGAAATATTGAAAATGAAGAGCACCTGTTAAAAGATTTTTCTTGAAAATTTTTATTTATGCAATCTGATGTGATGAAAAAATGTTTATTTATTTAGAGTTTACTGATTATTAACTTAATGAGGTCTGAGCAGGGAAACACTGAATTGTATTGACCTTCAGAAATGGAGGGATGTTGGAGTTCATTTTGTCTAGTTTGCTCATTTTATAATGAACCAGACTCAGGGAAGTTTAGGTAAACATTATATTCAAATTAACAGTGCTATGTTTTTCTTCTTCCAATAACAATTTTCAAAGTGTGTCCAAAACTGCTGGACTTTGCTTCATTTAACTCTAATGGTCTGAAACAGTAATGATAATAAAGCAGAATTTCTGAAAGCATGTTATAAAAAGGTTCCAAATCAAAGATAAACAAAATAATAATCATCAGCTCACCGCCAAACGAAGCTGACAATTACAAGTTGTGGGAAGCACAGTTAAATATATGCAACTATTCCTTTGATTCCCTCCAGTATTTTAAATGCATTGTTATTATCATTTGTCACTTTATACCGCATTCAGTGGTTCATATAACTGAGTTTTCCAGAAAACTAAAATTTAATTTCAACTTTCCATAGCAGCTTCCCTTCAAAAAACAAATACTACTCTGCTTCTTAAACAGAGGTACAGATCATTAATTAGTTTACCTGACTTTGTAAACTTTGTGCTTTAACACATGGTATGGATTTGCATATGCTTTTATTATTTTTTTTTCTGTTTTCCTATTTTTTAAGCTGAGATTTCCTGAATCTCATTGACAGTCTGAAGTCGCTTCCCTTTCAGAGGTGATTTTAGTTTTGGGAAAAGCCAGAGGCCACAGGGCACCAAACCTGGGCTGTAGTGAGGGTTGAGTCACCTAGATAATTTGATGCTTTGTCGAAAAACTCTATATAGGACTGATGCATAAGCAGGTGTGTTGTTGTGATGAAGCTGCCATCCACCAGTTGCCCGTAGTTGTGGCCCCTGAATCGTGGAAACCCAGATAGTTTCCACGGAGGAACGTTCGAGTGGACATTTTTTGTTGCTGTCATTATCTTTCATTGAAACCATTTACCTTGAGTTTGCTTACTGCTTTTAGGATATTAAATGACCAGACTCAGGAATATTATAATATTATTTTAACTAATTTGAAATGTCTTACCTGAGAACTACTGTCATATTTATTTTAAAATTATGAAGTGATTTTAATTATGAGGCAGTTCACTGTTAGATAAGGCTTTAAGATTTGTTTTTTTAAAATTTAGATTTTGATATTTTGCTTTTTATTTGTCTCAATTTAAAGATCATACTGTGTAGCAAACGTAAATTATGTTTAGATAATGGTTTTAATCTAACCATGTAGCTGAAGGAGAAAAATGCATGGGTTTTGGGTTATCAAGTAAGAATTCTAGATAGACTCCCATTAGGTAAGCAGGCAAACTTGGTTAAGATTCTTAACAGAGAGTGTTACCATCCTGCCCAGTGTCAGACAGAGGTTTAAACATAATAAAATGAGTTATTTCCTATGGAGGAAATGTTGTAAAAGTGAGAGCTCTGTAAATGGTGAGAAATGGCAATGGTAATTGCTCAGTTGGCTGTTTGGTACATGAACCAGTCTCACTGCAAATTCACTTTCAGTCCAGTTAGATTCACTTTACCATTCACTTCAAACCACGCTTTCCCTTGCTAGCCTGCTTTTCAGGTGTCATTTCAGTACGAGGCTAGTACTGGGACTCAGTTGTCTCTCACCACGATCCCTCCAGAAGTCCGTTTATCTCGTTCTGTTTAGTCTCTTCAGGTGAGGTAGAATGTCACAGGGTGTATTTAGGTATTGTTTTCACTTTCTCACTTAAACATAGGTTTGTTGAGAACTTCAGATAAATTTGGTCTTATTTTGGATTTGAAAATCCTTTTAAATTACTATCATTGCCAACATGGTTGTAGATTTGCTTTTTATATGTTAAACGAGCCTCAGAAGAATGAGGGCAGAAACATACTTGGAATAATTCTACTGGGAACTCTTGGATGTAGTTACCATTTTGTGCGTTTTTGCGGTGTAATTCATTGTCTGATTTTAACTGCTTGTGTATAATTTAAATGTCACTTCTTTTGTGGCATGATTGGAATTGAATTCAAAATGAAGTAATAAGACATTATTCTTTAAGAATTTATCTTATCACTTCTGTGACTAGGCATATGTGGATTATTTTGCTTTAAAAAATTAACAGGTTTATTTTAGTATATTTTTGCTGAATATAGAATTAAAGTGTCCCCTCTACTATAAAATGATTGTCATGATATAAGACAAATACCTGTTTGTTTTCTATAGTAATATAAATGTGAGGTACATCCTGGAGCACAGTGTCATGTTTGTAGGGTTGATATCCATATATGGTCAGCCAGCTCTGTGCCAGTCAGTCGTGGTCATGATGGCATCAGATGACAGTCTGAGGATAAGTCAGCAAGCATATCTCAGAATCTCCAGTGCTTCCTTCCGCCGTCCACCACTCCTTCAAAAAGAGACCTCAGAAAACTCAAATTCAATCCCTGTTCGATGCTAGTCAGAAGTCTCATATTTTCTTATGAAGAACATGTTATAATTTTGTCCTGGTTTTGATTAATTTTTAAAAAAAATAGAAGTTTGGAATTTGAAGGTAATGTTAATGTATGTGTGAAACAATGAATTAATGCTTTGTGCACAATCCTTTCATTTGTAGCATCAGTTCTTAGTCATTTTTGCTCCTTGCTAAAGAATTAGACCAGTGACTTCAAAGTATGGTCCTCGGATCAGCAGCATTGACATCATCCAGCGGTGATTCTGTTGTGCATTGAAGTTTGACAAGCACCAGCTTAGATGGAAGACTCTTTATGACCAGTATATGAATGACCCTCATTTATTTCTAATTTAAATAAATTGAGGAGATTTCCTCTGTTGTCAGATGACCTAATTTTCAAGTTAAATCTCTTTTATATTTAATATTCCCATAGCGTAACTGGAAGACCTGGATCTTTAACATGGTAAAGCTAGTCTGTTATTATTTGAAAGTTTTAAAACATTCTGTATACACAGTTCATTTATTTACTCAACACATATTTATGAAGTGCTTCTGTGTGTTCAGTGTAGGTGATATAAAATGACCAAAATAAACAACCTTTTTTTTTTTACATTGTTAAGGGAGGTGAGATAAATAAATATTTACTATTCGGGAGTTGGTAATTGCTACAGTGAAAAATAAAGCAAGGTGAAAAATAAAGCACGTATTAGTTTCCTAGGACTGCTGAAACAAATGACCACAAAGTAGGTCGCATAAAACAACAGAAATGTGTTCTTTCATACCCGCGGAGGACGAGGCAGTGTCAGTAAGGCCTTGCTCCTTCTGGAGGCTCTAGGAAAGAAGCCTTCCTTGCCTCTTCCTAGCTTCCAGTGGTGGTTGACAGTCCTTGGTGTTCCTTGGCTTGTGGCCACATTACTCCAGTTTTTGCCCTTTGTTGCATTGCCTTGCCTCCTGTATGTGTCTGGTTTCTCTTTGCTTAATAATTCATTCTTCAGTTTCGCTCTTTCCTTTTTCATTTAATCATAGCATCAAGGAGAAACAAGGCTGTACAGTGAACACTTTGCTTGGAAATTTCCTTAGTTAAATATCCAAGTTCATCTCTTACAAATTTTACCTCACACCCAGAACTAGAAAACAATTAAGAAAGGTTTTTACCACTTTAAAAAAAAGAAAAGAATTATCTTCTCTCCAGTGCCTAATAAAGTTTCTCATTTCCTTCGCAGAATCTTCAAAAATATCTCCAACATTCTTATCTCTCCCAACATTGTGTTCATGATGATAATATAAATTGTCTGAGATGGAAGTTTTTCTGCCATCCTTTTCACTTCCATCTAAGTCTCATCAAAATCACCTTTAATGTCCACGTTTCCAACCATCATCTTTTCAAGCCAATCTGGGCTTTTTCCATCAAGTAACTCAAATTCTTCTCAGCCTCTGTGTATTATTAAATTCCAGAGCCACTTCCACATTTTTAGGTTGTTTAGAGGTCTGTCCAGAAGCTATCTAGCTATGTAATATGAAGACATTTATCTTGAAGAAGATATAAGAAACACTGATACCTCAGTCCCCTTCAAAGTAGGAACTGTGGGACCTCATACAGTTCTCCAATCACCATCAGCTGCCCCATCATATTTTCCTGAATCTCATGGACAGTCTGAAGTCACTTCTCTTTCCAAGGTGATTTTAGTTTTGGGAAAAGCCAGAGGTCGCAGGACACCAGACCGGGGCTATAGGGGGTGCTGAGTCACCTAGATGATTTGATATTTTGTCAGAAAACTCCACACAGGACTTGATGCACGAGCAGGTGGGTTGTCGTGATGAAGCTACCAACCACCAATTGCCAACAGTTGCGGCCTCCTGAATCATCTGAGTAGTTTCCGTGGAGGAATGTTGGAGCTTAATGCAAACTTTTTTGAGTGAGTAGAGCAGATTCATTCATTGCTCTACTCACTTAAGTCATTTTGAATGTGATGGCTACAGAGTATACATGCTCAGTGGTGTCTACGGACACCACTGACTAGTACAGTGAAGTCGTCATTGTTCACACATGTTCATTCCAGTCCACTCTCCTTGGCTGTCAGGTTACATCGATGTTGTGCAAACTGTTCTCATTATATTTAATAATGGCTGGACTTTTTCTGGACAGACCTTGTATAGCAGCACCCCGCTATGGGTACAAAAATTGTTACCAGTCAGGATTCTCCAGAGAAACAGAATAGATTCTTTTTATTTCAAGGAATTGGCTCACGTGACTGTAGGCGCTGACAAGTCCAAAGTTTGTAGGTTAAGACAGCAACTGATGTTGCAGTCTTGAGGCAGAATTTGTTTCCCTTCTGGGAAACCTCGGTTTTTGCCTTTAAGGCCATTCAGTGGATTGGATAAGGTCTGCCAACATTATCAAGGAGAACCTGCTTTTCTCAAAGTCGGCTAATCATAGATGTTAACCACAATTATAAAATACCTTCGCAGTGGCACCTAGATTCAGGTTTGAGTAAATAACTAGTACGATAGTCTAGCCAAATTGACACATAAAACTAACCATCACAGAGAGAAAATGTAGGATAGTGTGGGTTTGGTTATTTTATATTGAGTAGTCAGGAAATATGTGACATTTGATCAAAGAAATTATCTAAAATATATTATCTTTTTAATAAAGTTCTTTCAGATTGTGTTCCTTGGCAATTTAATAAATGGATAATCATTTTAATTAATTTTATTTTGTTCTTGTTTAATCTTTATTACCAGCTGTCCTTTTTGTTTCTTACTCATTTTATTTATCATGTGGTAGAATCATTTTTTATATAGCATTCTTAAATCTAATGGACAATTTAGTAGCTAAACCAATAGAATGAAGGCCACTTAAATGATGATAAAATTAACAATACTAGTTTATAGGCCAATATTGCTCTGCAGAGAAAATTCTTTTTGCTGCATGAGATTTAAATAGGGACTATTTTAATTAGTGTACCATCTAGATAAATGAATCCTTTAAAAATGTACCAGTGTGCATAGTGTCTCCATTATATAAGTGGTTATTGCTAGGTTGCATAACAAAACCCTATGCGCATTTCAATTTTTGCTTAACTTAATAAACTCCTACAAGAAAAAGAGGAAGCAATCATTATCTTTATACTGCTTAATTATGTTGCTACCCTGTACATTAACCAACAGTGGTCTACTATTGTATAGTGTGTAAAAATTGATTTTTTTTAAACTCTTAAAATTTAAGACTATCATTAGGACTACCCATTTATCTCATATTCCTTCTCACATTTTCCTTTATACCCTGGTTTTGCTTTTTAACTTAAGATGATCCCGTGGCCCCCCTGTAAGTATGACTTGCTTATTTAGCTTTTTCTTTCCTGGAATGGTTTCTCCTTCACATCAAAGCCCTGCTTATTGCCTCGGAGAAAACACCATTTTGTAGTGAAAAGAGGGGACCGTGTTTTCTGCCTTTATTGTTTTGTGACATTGGCAAATTGATTATTCTCTCTGTGTTTCCTAGTTGCTTCGCATGACTTCTTAGTGTTACACATAGTGCTGTCCATTCATATGTATTTGCTTTAATGTTCTGTTTAAGTGTTCTTATATGTTAATATGTTGTTTTTTAAGGTCTTTTGGGGGTTTTTGTTTTGTTTTTAGATACCCTCCCTTTGATCAAAAATTTTTAAAAATCAGATTTCCTATTTGTGCAAACCAATTTCTGACATTGTTTTCCTCCCATGAAGTCCTTTTATCCTTTTCTTCCCATCCCACATTCTCTCTACAGTTTTTATTGAAACTGTAGAAGTCAGAGTTTTGGGGCATGTAATGTGATGTCCAACTCATTATGCTTCCTCTTACAGAATGTTTGATGTGGGAGGACAGAGGTCTGAGCGGAAGAAATGGATTCATTGCTTCGAAGGAGTGACTGCCATCATTTTCTGTGTGGCACTGAGCGACTATGACCTGGTTCTAGCTGAAGATGAAGAAATGGCAAGTACAGCCCCTTTGAAGATTGAGCATGAAATATGAAAAGCTGAAGATGTTGCCAGGAGTTTTTCTAAGAAAAAAGTTATTGAGAAATTCTTGCTAAATATCTGAATTATTTGAAAGTTTGGGCTCTTTTCTCTAACTTTACTATTTCCATACTAAAAGGGAATTATCCATACTAAAAGGGAATTATTAAAGAAGCACAGGTGGATCCTGAGAAAAAGAAAAAGTTAATCTTACCTCAACCCTATATGCTTAACTATGCATTTTCTATACCTGGTAGTAGCTACATACTGAATGAAAATAAAAGTTTTTTTCTTTTTACTTCTGCCAGCGCCAGCTTAGTAACCTTTGATCCATATTATACTTTGTACTACCATGTAATTTTCATGTGTATTTCAGTATATCATTAATCTGGGGGAAATATTTTTAAGTAGAAATTTAAAACTGTTATTTTAAATTTAGTACAAACTGGGAAAAAACAAGTGCCAGCTTTCTGTTTTTAAATGATGTATACGCAGCCACAGTGTAGTAGGTACAGTGCGTCATCACACATCCTCTGCCCTCATGGTGACGCTGCGAAATATGTCTGCCCTTTTTGAATCCACAGATACTAGAAGGCAGGATATAGGGGTATCCTTCTCTAGCATACCTTTATATTTAGGGTGTTGGGCTAATTGTATTTCAGCTCATTCAGTTTAATTTATTAATCTTTAAAAACCTCTACTTATCAATTAATGGAAACTTCAGTAAACTGTAATAATGAGATGCTGTCATATGTTTAACTTGGCACGCCTGGATTGTAAGGCCCTGCGGCAGGATATTCCCAGGCACGGTGACACATCGTGGGCACTTGGCAAATACTAGCTGGATACCGAAAGTAATGAGTGATGTAGATATTCATCTCACCTAAAATCAAAGTGTGCTTGTTCTTAAGTGCCAGAAATGTATTTTTCTAGTATGTTACCTATTTTTCAGTTAGGTTCTGTTTTGTTACATTTGTTATTTTTTAAAAGTAATATTTCTCAAAACCTTGTCATTATGACAAGCTGATTGTATCTTTTCTACTGTAGAATCGAATGCATGAAAGCATGAAGTTGTTCGACAGTATATGTAACAACAAGTGGTTTACAGAAACATCTATTATACTTTTTCTAAACAAGAAGGATCTCTTTGAAGAAAAAATCAGAAAGAGCCCGCTCACTATATGCTATCCAGAATATGCAGGTATTTTACTTTCTGTAAATAACTTGTCAAGTCAATAATTTCCAAGTGTAAGTTCCCCTATGGCAAAATTTCAGTTGTTGATTTTAATCCCCCAGTTTAATAATTCTTACCTCTAAGAGAAATTAGTTTTCAAACTACATTCAAGCATAAGTAGTTACTTCAGGTGTGGATTAGATTATTGAAAACAGCATTCATTTTATGGAAAAGCTAAGTAATTTTCTGTGACGACTTCATGTCTTCATATATTTATAATATTGATTGCTTCATCCAGTTCTTGCGTCAAGTATTGTGTGATGCACAGTTCTTGCGTCAAGTATTGTGTGATGCACAGATCTTGCGTCAAGTATTGTGTGATGCACAGCAAGACATGTCTTGCTCCCTGTCTAATCTCAAAGATGGATATACCCATAAAAAAAGAAACAATAGCAGTGCAGCATGTTCCTGCAAAGTAACATGAACAATAAACGTAAGGAGGAAAATGGAAAAGGAATCAGTGAGTCAGCTAACAACTCAGGATTTCACAGGAAATCCACGGTACTTTATTAATTAATGGGACTTTAATTTTACTACTATGGAAAATGGCCTGCAGTGAAAAAAAGAGACCTGAGACATAGCCCCGGCTTTTTCATGTAATTAGCTCTTTGATCTTGAACAAGGCAGTTAATTTACCTGGGTCTGACTACCCCGTCTTTAAAAATCAGAAGAAAACTAAAATATTATTATGATTTAGTTTAGTTTTAAGACATTTCCCAGACTACTGCTATTGAAAGTGAGTGCAAGGAATGGAGATATACATCTTCCACCACCACCCCCCGCACTCACACAACTTCTCTCATTAAAACAGTGACTTAGCTCTCATCTGAGTAAGATTTGATTTTAATGAAGAGAACTCTGTGCCTCAAAAAAGAGTTTGACCACCACTGGCGTATAGTATCTCTAAATCTAAATATTCTGGAGTTTGGCTAATTTATACAAGTTACCCTCACTTCTTTCTTCCTGTTTTAAAAATAAGTCTCAAGAATATGATTATAACAAAAATTTAGTCTTGTATTGAGTAAATTGTATGATAAGTATTTACTGCCTTTTCACAGGTGATGTTAAAGTAACCCTGTGATATCAGTAGCCTTATTTCCTTTTTTGTATATTGCAAACGTATACTTCAAATACTTCCACAGTTTATTACTTTAAGACTTTTGTTTTATTTTTTAAAGTCATAGTATTCTAAGTCACCTTGTTCAGAAACATTTTTAGTGCTTATTAGGAATAAAATTATTTATAGTATTAACTCCAAGATTAAAGTTATCCAGAATCAAGGTGGCTTAGTTTTTGCCCTTACTTTCATCTGTCTTTCAGTTTATTTTTGTCATTTTCTATTATGAAGTAGCCATTTTGTGCTAATATTACCAGAGTACCCAAATGAATCCATAAATATCACATACCTACAGGGATTTCAGAGCAATAAGGAATAAACTTTTTAGCTCTTTCTTTACCAGGCATACATGAGAATTTTCCTTATGTTATCTAGTTAATAGGAATCACTAATCTCAGAATTTTTGAACAAAGAGATATCACATAATTCCCTCACTTTCCTAGTATTGATATAATAATTCAGTCTTTACTGCTTGCCCTAGTTATTGACTCAGTTGCCTCTTGCTTCAGCCTCAACTCTTAATTCCTATGACTATTGCTTTTTTTAGAAGAACCCAATGTAGCCTCCAACTACTCAGTTTATTTCCTATCTGCCTCTCTCTTCTCTTCTCTATCTGTGTGTTGGCAGTTCACCACATTCCAGCTGCAGATCTATAATCTTCTAGTGCTCTATTCTTTCATGGTTATATTTATTCTCACCATGTTAAACTCCATTTATCAACTCTAGTTTCTCTTTAGAGCATTAGGCTTGCATTTCCAACTACTTGTTGAGCATGTACTTGTTTTTTAGCACCTGAAACTCAAACTAAACTCAGTGTATGTTGTTTTTCTCAATTCTTTGTCTCCTTTTGAATTATAACATCAGCCTCCCATTTTCCATTCTCGAACCATGTTATCATCTGTACTTAGCTTTGTTTAGAACGGTTCTATCATATACTAGAAAATAGCTGTCACATTCTCGCCCAACCCTCATCCTTACCATTTTTTTCTTAGAACTTAAAATCAGATTGATGAGGAATGTGCTTATTAGTTCATTCATATATCTTGTTGTTCTTGGGATTAAGTAATATAACCAAACCCAGAGATCTGTCCAGAAAAAGTCCAGCCATTGTTAATATAACAAGAATGGTTTGTGTGACATTGATGTAATATGGCAGCCAAGGAGAATGGACTGGAATGCACATGCATGAACAATGGCGACTTCACTGTACTAGTCAGTGGGGGCTGCAGATGCCACTGAGTGAGCAAGTGTACTTTGCGGCCGTCACATTCAAAATGACAGAGAGTAGAGCAACAAACCTGCATCAAATTTTGTGTGAAGCTGAACATTCCTCCGCAAAAACCATTTGGATGATTCAGAAGGCTTTCAGGGACTATGCAGTGAGTGCAGCACAAATAAAAGTGTGGCACAAATGCTTCAAAGATGGTTGACAGTCTGTTGAAAGTGATCCATGTTCTGGAAGACCTGCAACATGCAGAACACCTGAGAATGTTGAATGTGTACAGGCTACAGTCAACAAAGATGGGCGACCCACAGTGTGAGAACTAGAAGTTGATCTGAGGATTCTAAAAACAACTGTGTCCAAGATTCTGATGCAGGATGTTGGCATGAAATGTATCATGACAAAATTCATTCCATGGCTTCTGCTAGCAGAGCACAGAAGGAACATTTTGTTCAGTTGCTAATGACTTGATTCAGACTGCCTCCCGTGAACCAGATTTCCTCCAGAAGGTCAAAACTGGAGATAAATTGTGGTCTACGGCTATGATCCAGAAACAAAGGCCCAGTCATCCCAGTGGAAGTCTCCTAGTTGTCCACAACCAAAGAAGCCATGTCAGAGTCACAGCAAGATCAAGACCATGACAACTGTGTTTTTTGATTGGGAAGGTGTTGTTCATTATGAGTACACCCTACCAGGCTGACCATTAATGAGCACTACCTCAGTGTTCCTCATCAGTCGACAGATGTAATACGGCAAAAACAAGCTGTGGGCAACTGGCGATTGGCAACTTTATCACGACAACATGCCCGCTCATACACCATATCTAGTGCAGAGTTTTTGGGCAAAACATCAAATCACCCAGGTGACTCAGCCTCCTACAGCCTGGATTTGGCCCCCTGTGACTTCTGGCTTTTCCCAAAACTAAAATCACCTTTGAAAGGGAAAAGATTTCAGACCACCGATAAGATTCAGAAAAATACAATGGTGATTCCAACAAAGGATCTTGCAGAGTGTTTTGAACAGTGGAAGAGACGCTGGGAGAACTGTGTGAGGTCCCACGGTGCCTACTTTGAAGAGGACTCAGGTGTCATCATCCTATGTACAGTTTTTCTTGTATCTTGTAGCTTCTTCGATAAATGTGTCTATTTTTCATAGTACATGGCTGGATACTTTCTGGACAGACCTCATATATATACATAAAATTGAGCAAAGCACTAAATGAAAGCTGTTTTCCAAAAACATACAGGGTGTGGCAAAAGTAGGTTTACAGTTGTGATTACAAAGAACATAGAATTATTCTTTTATTATTATATATTATTATTTTCCTTACAAATAACTATAAACCTACTTTTGCCCATCCCTGTATTTTTGATATGGTGGTTTGCCTTACCTTCTGTGTGAACAAGACACTGGTGCTTTAGAATTTCAGAATACCAACCTTATTATGATTTTAACAAAATAAACTAGAATTTTATTTGTAAAAATAGATAGCTGTCTGCTACCAAAGTAAAAGAGTTAAAATGTATTTTGACAACCTAGAAAAAAATGGGTAAAGTCCTAAAAATGTACAGCCTCCCAAGACTGAATCATGAAGAAATAGAAAATCCAGACAGACATATTACCAGTAAGGAGATTGAAAGTAATCAGAAACCCTCCAACAAAGTCCATGACCAGATGGCCTCACTGATGAATTCCACCAAATATTTAAAGAAGAACTGATACAAATTCTTATCAAACTTTTCCAAAGTAGAAGAGGATGGGGCATTTCCATACTCATTTTACAAGACCAGAATTATCCTGACACCATAAAAAAAAAAATTACAGTTCAATATCCCTGATGAACACTAATGCAAAAATCCTAAAGGTATTAGCAAATTAGATTCAGTAGTACATTAAAAGGATCGTAGACCATGGTCAAATAGGATTTATTCCAGAGATGCAGGGATGGTTTAACATCTCCAAATCAATCAGTGCGATATACCACCTTAACGAAAAGAAGTATAAAAACGAGGTGCAGAAAAACATCTACAAAATTAATCAATTTATGATAAAAACTTTTCAACAAATTGGGTATAGCGGAAATGTACTTTATCTTAATATAAGCCACATATGACTGGCCCACAGCTAACATGTTCAGTGCTGAAGAGTGAAAACCTTTTCCTTCCTCTAAGATCAGGAACATGACAAAGAATTCAGCTCTTAGTACTTTTATTCAGTATTGCATTGGAAGTCCTAGGAAGAGGAATTTGACAAGAAAAAGAAGTAAAAGGCATCCTAATTGGAAAGGACGAAGAAAAACTGTCATTATTTGCAGATGACATGATATTATATACAGAAAACCCTGAAGACTCCACTAAACTACTCGAACTAATAAACAATTCAGTTAAGTTTCAGGACACAAAATTGATATACAAAAATCTGTTGCATTTCTGTACCAAAAATGAACTGTCAGAGAAATCAACAACCCCATTTACAGTTGCATCAAACAGAACAAAATACCTAGGAATAAATTTAACCAAGTTGCTGAAAGAGGTACACAGTGAAAACTAAGATGATGATGAAAGAAATTGAAGATACAGATAAATGGAAATGTATTTTTCATGCTTATAGATTGAGAAAATATTGTTAAAAAATGTTCACACTACCCAAAACAATCTACAGATTCAATGCAATTCTATCAAAATTCTAATGGAATTTTTCATAGAAAGAGAATGAAAAATCCTAAAATTGTATGGAACCACAAGAGTCTTTGAATAGCTAAAGCACTCTTGAGAAAACACAGCTTGTTACATAGTGCTCCCTGATATCAGACCTTATTACAAAGCTATAGTAATCAAAACAGCGTGGTATTGGCATAAAAACAGACACACAGATAAGTGGAGCAGAATAATGAGCCCAGAAACAAACCAACACATGTATAGTCAATTAATTTGTGACAAAGGAGCCCAGAATATACAATGGGGAAAAGACAGTTTCTCCAATAAATGGCTTTGGAAAAACTGGACAGCCACATGTGGGGAAAAAAAAACAAAACCCAAAACTGAATGCTGTTTTACACTATACACTAAAATTAACTCAAAGTGGATGAAAGACTTGAACATAAGACCTGAAATTATAAAACTCCTAGAAGAAAACAATAGGTAGTAAGCACCTTGACATCAGTCTTGACATCAGTCGACTGATGTCAAGGTAATGATTTTTTGGAATAACACCAAAAGCAAATGCAACAAAAGCAAAAGGCAGGACTACATCAAACTAAAAAGCTTCCACACAGCAAAGGAAACCATCAACAAAATGAAAAAGCAAGCTATGGAATGGGAAAATATTTGCAAAGCCTATATCTGCTTAGGGGTTAATATCCAAAAAATATAAAGGACTCATACAACTAAATAGCACAAAAAATAAATTAAAAAAATGAAAAGCAATTAAAAAAAATTGGCAGAGGACCTGATAGATATTTTCCAAAGAGGACATACATCTGGCCAACAGATCCATGAAAAGGTGCTCAACATCACTAATCATCAGGGAGATGCAAATCAAACCACAGTGAGCTATTACTTCCTACCCGTTGGAATGCCACTTATCAAAAAGACAAGAAATAACGAGGTTGGCAACGATATGGAGAAAAGGGAATCCTTGTGCCTGTTATGTTGGTGGAAATGTAAATTGGTGCCTCTACTATGGAGAGAATTACAGATGTTCTCAAAAAATTAAAAACATTAAGTACCACATAATTCACCAAGTCCACCTTTGGGTATTCATCTGAAGGAAACAAAACACCAACTCAAAAAGATACCTGCATGCGTATGTTTATTACAGCATGTTTAATGTAGTTAAGGTATGGAAACAGCCAGTGAACTAACTGGAGGAAAAGGGCTACAGTAACACAGGTGGCGGTTTGAATATTGGGTTCTCGTGGCATGAGGTGAGCCTCAGAGGTGGAAGAGGGTCTCAGAGTGAAGATCCTCTGAGCAGGCTGGGTCTTAGAGGACCTTGAAAGCCAGGCAAATAATGTTGTATTGTTACTGCAAAAGAGAGATTTAATAATTTTGTTTCAAATGAAGTTTATATATATATACACACACACACACATACATATGAAAACAGATACACACACAAACATTCAACACTAATCTGAAGCTCATTGAAGTTTTAAAAGTAAAAATACTGATATATTCACCACTCAGGTCAAGAGGTGGGACATTTTGAGGTTCCCAGAAGCCCCACCATGTCCCGCAGATCACATACACAGAATACCCATTATTATGACTTACCCTCATTGATTGATTTTGATGGTTATCAGACTCCTTTGACTTGGAATATTTAGAAAAATATCAGTTGAATCATACAGTATATAGTTTTTGTGTACCTGCTGTTACTTGATTAGCAGTGTGTCAATGGAACTCATCCATGTCGCTGTGTATAGCAGTGGTACTTCCGTCCTTATTTCTCATTACTGTACAGCAGCACATTTTATGAATATACTGGAATTTATTAGCGGGGTTGTTTCCTAAACTAGAAGTTCCGCTATTAAAAGTTTGTATATGTTTTACGTCAAGGACATATCTAGAAATGGAATTGCTGGGTCACAGAATATGCATGCGATTACCTTTCGATGCTGCCAAAGAATTTCAGGAGTGTTTGTACTCAGAAGTCTTTAGTCAAGTTACCTTAAAGCAGAAACATTGTTCACTTTTTGTAATCTCATAGCCATAAACTACATTGTAGACCCTTGTACATTTTTTTAATAAGGAAAAACGAGTGAGAAATGCTCCTTAATGTGTACATAGAAAAGGGAATAAAAATATTGACCAGCATTTTTTTGATCAGCCACTAAGCTCTAACTGAAATAGCATGCCTCCATCAGGGAACTGAGTGGCTGGGACATAGAGTACAAGGAATAAGAAGAACCGGGGATCTGGCGTGTGGAGATTGAAGCAGGAACAAAGATTTAGGGTTTTTTTTTTAAGGGTAACATACAGTCAGTAAAAGGTAGTTCACATTGGGTATTTTTCATTTAAAAGAAGTAGTTTTTCTTATTCTATAACAAAAAAATACAGTTATAGGGCCCAAATATTTTAAATGTATGAAACTGGTTTCAGTGTTTAAGGTCCAG
The DNA here is from genome assembly GCA_004026545.1 of Mormoops blainvillei. Taxonomy (NCBI): domain Eukaryota; kingdom Metazoa; phylum Chordata; class Mammalia; order Chiroptera; family Mormoopidae; genus Mormoops; species Mormoops blainvillei. The sequence continues at coordinate 29,567 of PVJD01004035.1, read as the reverse complement.
TTTTCCTTAGTTGTATATTCATTTTAACTTTTTTTTCCTTTTCCCATCTTAGGCTCAAACACGTACGAAGAGGCAGCTGCATACATTCAATGTCAGTTTGAAGACCTCAATAAAAGAAAGGACACAAAGGAGATATACACCCACTTCACATGTGCCACAGATACTAAGAATGTGCAGTTTGTTTTTGATGCCGTAACAGATGTCATCATAAAAAATAATCTAAAAGATTGTGGTCTCTTCTAAGTTTTGCAGTGAATGGTTAAATGCATTTTCAAACCAAATGAGTACTTACATGTGGATCTCTCTAGACTAGAGTCTTGCAGCAACACAGAATGTAGTTAGTTTACAGCACACACATCTGGACCTGACCAAAGTTGTTCTGTTCTGTTTTTTTAAACTGAAAGTGAAAAAAAAAAAAAAAAAGACCTTTCTTAAATGTGAAAGGTGGTCCTGCAGTGTGAAACTAAGGGCAGTGTTAAAGCTGGGCTCTAGTATATTGATGATTTCTGCGTAAGTGTAAATATGCAAATGTATGTATACCTGTATTTATAATTTTGGTTTTCCACATTATGGTTTTCCACATTGCTTTTAGGTTTTAAGAGCGGCAACTTACAATTCTAGTGTGATTGCTTTGGAAATAACAGAAGTATTAAGTACTTTGTACTCAATGACAGACTATTATGATGTTTTCTAGTTTCAAACAGCTTTATTTATGTTCATGCCCTGTAAGTTTTTAAGTACAGTAATTAATATTAGGGAACATTGAAGCCCTTATCTTGATAATCTTGTAATCATAAAAATGTTATTTGTACAAACATTGCACAGACTATTTTAATAACATGATTTGTTCTTTAAATTTAATGCTTTACCGAAATGTTCTTAAAGAGGATGAATATATCTGCCTTTGGATTATTTAAACATTGTATGCATTTTACTTTTTCTTTTATGATTGCATGCTAATCTGATTCTACATTAGATTTGGTTTGAAAAACTAAAATTTTATATTTTGAGGATATAGTATCTTAGACTTATAAATACTTAATTTTTATTTAGTTGGTTTGTTTTCACTTTGAATTTTAATATTTGGATGGTATTCAGGCATTGCCTTAAAGGTGGTGCCAGATTAATTTTTATACACTTTAAATAATTACCTTTTTATTTATAACTAAGTTTAGGTGGATGATGAGAGCATTTTTGGATAAAAAATACATCAGCATAATGAATTTTGAGACATTCATTTGTGTATTTCCTTTGGGAAGTCCCTTGTACCTAGCATATATGATAGCTCTTTGTTTGGAAGATAACAAGAAAGATCTTTAAATATTCTGCTGCTGATATAATGCAGGCTTTTAATTCATATCTGTAACTAGTTTCAAATTTAATCATCACTATATTAAAATTATTTTTCCCTTAGATTATTCAAATTCCCTCCTTGCTTGAGTTTATATTATTTCTTTTTAAATTGTGCTATTATTTCTGAGAATGAAAAAGGCAATTACACTTAGAAAATGAGTAATAGTATTTAATAAAAGTCGGTGATTGTATGTATGCGCAAATAAGTGTTACCTGTCGGCTAGATGGTGAACCTCAATAGTCCTTTTTCTTTTGATTATTCATGATGTCTTGTGACCCTGTTTCTCAAAATGAACATCATTCCCCACTCTACTTGCCTTTTTTCACTCGTCTTGAAAAAGCCTTTCAGTAAGCTCCATCGATAAGTAGTTTCTAAGTTGAGTTATATGCTGTCATTTTGTTGAATTTTGTTGAAGTATATTTGTTGAAATATGTGTACATGTGTGTGCGAGTGGATGACCACAAACTACATTTACATGTTTCATCTTTAGGATTTATTTCTCTTCTTTGTAATGTAAAGAAATTCAAAATTATCAAAATTTAAATGTGTTAGTTTAGATTCTTTATGTGCCTTTCATGAAAGACATGTTTTCATTAATTTTACCAACGGCAGACCTGTAATACCCATATTGTGAAGCTCTGTGTGAAATTCAACTATACTGAATAAATTTGAATCATGAGGAATACTGTTTAAAAAGCCACAAAGAAGCACATGTTGGTGATCATAATTGATGAATTCCTAAACTTTATTCTGTGTAATTGTGTTACTAATAAATCCTAATAAATTTAAATTTTTAAAATTTTATAAACCTGTTGGCTAAACACACATTTTTGCATTAGGATTTAAGTATCTGTCTGTAATGTGTTCATTTCTTTTTTATCTATCTTTGCAATTTCATCTATTTCAGAAGATTAATTTTTGCTGCCCCAGGTTTCCTCATGAGATGGTGTCACATTTGGAATTGCCTGCCAGATGTCTCCTTCTCACCCCACGACTTTGCCATTTTACCCACTCAGCACTTTTACCCACATCATTCATTTAGTTGCTCACTGTGGAGCTTTTTAGCTACTAGGGACTCTTCTTAGCCCTCATCTCTATCTCTAATCAGCCACCATTTCTCAGTTTGACTTTTCCATTGCTTGATGTGTGGTTGACTGGTTGGTTGGTTTTATTTTCTCATTCTCTCTCCACGACCACCTACTGAGTTCGGGTCCTTGCATAACTTTGACTAAATGGCTTCTTAAGGAAATCCCCCACCTCCATTTCTCCATTCTCTCATCCAGATTAGTTATTCTAATACAGAACTGTGCCTGTGTATCTTCTGTGTGTTAACCTACCCAGAAGATAGGCTCTGACTTGTCAAAATCAAATCTAACTTAGTCTCCCATCCACCTGCCCTTCACCACCTGGGCCTACGCTCCCCACTCCTCTCCCATACTATACCCTAATAGTGCTTTGTGCACAGCCTGGGCTTCCCTCCAAGCATTACACTATATACTACCTGAGATATGCTTAAAACAATGCCCGGAACATGGGAGAATACTCATTTGTTTATTAATATTGTTTGCATTAGCACTTTTGTTTGTGGTATCTTTTTTTAGATTTCAAATGGCCTCTGCCCTTCAGTCTGCTCTTTTCGGAGCTGCATGGTTCTGGTTAGGGTGCCAATCAGTTCTCACCTTCCTATCCACAGGCCCAGGCCTGACCAGCTCTGCACCTTTGACACTGGGCAAGTGACCCAAACAGAAGGCATCATAGTCCCCATTCCCTTTTCTAAGGTTCGTAAAGCTGTTCACATTTCTAAAATCGCCTTAATTTCAATACTGGTTTTAAAAAAACTAATGCTTGATGTCATTGTTCAGGTCCAATCTCTTACTGAAAGTCTTGGCTAAAATGTATATGTTCTTAACTGAAAACCAATAGTAACTGTGAGATCAAAAAAGTCTGAGGGTAACTTAACAGGAGCAAGATCAGATCAAGGTTTCAGACCTGTGGCTTGTGATTTCATGTCTGTTGGAAAACTCCAAAGAATGCTACCTTAATCCCAGAAAATGTCTAAGTAGTCATTTAACTATGCCAATTCCCACTTTCTCAGTTTATCGGAACCATAATACTTTTTCTACGTTACAGCTAACCTTTGAACAATGTGGGTTTGAACTGCAGATGTCTACAAATATGTGAATTTTTAAAAATAAGTATTATAAGTGTATTTTCCTTATAACTTCCTTGAGATTTTATTTTCCCTAGCTTACTTTCTTAGGAGAATATAGTATAATACATATAAAATACAAAATATGGGTTAGTTGCCAGTTTATATGACCACTAAGGCTTCTGGTCAACAGTAGGGATTTGGTAGTTAAGTTTTGGGGGAGTCAAAATTTATATGTGGATATTTGCTCCGAAGATGGAGGGGGTCAGTAATCAAAGCCCTACATTACATTATTCAGTATCAACTACAAAAAATAGAACAAAACTGGAGGTATCAGGCTCCCTGATTTAAAACTATACTGCAAGTCCACAGTAATCAAAACAGTAGGGTTTGGCATGAAATCAGACATGCATCAATTGAACGGAATAGAGAACCCATAAATGAACCTACACATATATGGTAATTAGTTTATGACAAAGGAACCAACAACATAAAATAGGGAAAGTCCTCTTCAATAAATGCTGTTGGAAAAACTGGACCATTATACACAAAAATTAACTCAAAGGATTAAAAATTAATTCAAGTGGATTGAAGACTGAAACAGAAGACCTGAAGCCGTAAGAAAGCATAGGTGGTAAGCTCCTTGACATCGGTCTTGATGACAGGTTTTTTTTTTTTTTTGGAATGAAACTTAAAGCAAGAGCAACAAAATCAGAAATAAACAGTGGGACAACATTAAACTAACAGACTTCTGCACAGGAAAGGAAATCTTCAACAAAATGTAAAGGCAACATACACAATAGGAGAAAACATTTGCAAACCATGTGTCTGCTAAGGGCTTAATATCCAAAATATATAAAGAGTTAATAAAACTTAACAGCAGAAAGACAAGATTTTAAAATGGGCAGAGGATCAGAGCAGACATTTTTTTCAAAGACAAAAGTCCAACAGGTGAGAAGATACTCAGCATCGCTAACCATATAGAGAATGTAAATGAGAACCGCAGTGAACTATCACTTCATACCTGTTAGAATGGCTACTATCAAAAAGAAGAAATGTGTTTGCACGGATGTGGCTAAAAGGGAACCTTTGTACACTGTTGGTGGGAAAGTGAATTGGTGTATCCATTATGGAAAACAGTCTGGAGACTCCTCAAAAAATTTAAAATTGAACTACCATGTGATCCAGTAATTCCACTTCTGGGAATATATCCAAAGAAAACCAAACTCTGTTGGGAGAAAATATCTGCATCCCCATTCATTGCAGCATTATTTATGACCAAGACATGTAAACAACCTAAGTGCCTATTAATGGATGAATTGGTAAAGAGCATGTCACACAAGGTCTGTCTAGAAGATATCCAGCTGTGTCGTATGAAAAATACAGACATTGAAGAAAATACCAGATACAAGAAACATTGTACATAGGGCAATGACGCCTCAGTCCTTCTCAAATGGTACCTTTGGACCTCACACAGTTCTTCCAATCACCATCAGCTGCCCCCTTGTTTTTTCCTGATTTGCATTGATAGAAATCTCTTCCCTTTCAAAATTGATTTTAATTTTGGGAAAAGTCAGAAGTTTCAGGGCACCACATCTGAACTGTAGAGGGAATGAGTCATCTGAGTGATTTGATCTTTCACCAAAAAACTCTGCACAAGGCATTATGCACAAGCAAGTGCTTTGTCGTGATGAAGCTGCCAATCACCAGTTGCCCATAGCCGCAGCCTTCAGAATTATCCAAATAGTCTCTGCGGAGGAATGTTCAAGCTTAATGCAAAATTTGATGCAGAGTCATTGCTTTACTTAGTCATTTTGAATGCGACAGCCACAATGGCGTCTACTGGCCCCCACTGACTAGTGCAGTGAAGTCGTCATTGTTCACACATGTGCATTCCAGCCCACTCTCCTTGTTCCAGGTTACAGCGATGTCACACAAACCATTCTCATTATATTAACAATGGCTGGACTTTTTCCAGACAGAATAAATTATATATATATATACACACACACGCATTATATGTATATATATATACATTATATGTATATAATGCATATATATACATTATATGTATATATATATATACACACACGCACACACACAATTTAACCTAAAAAGAAGGAAATCTTAAGGGCATTTTTCTAAGTGACATGAGACAGAAAAGTAAGTACAAGTACAGTATGATCCTACTTATATGTGGAATCTTAAAAAAAACCTTATAGATAGAATAAATTGGTGGTTGCTGGAGCGGGGGTTGAGGGATGGGCAAAGTAGGTAAAGGTAGTCAAAAGGTACAATATCCAGTTATAAAACAAGTCATAGGGATGTAATGTACAGCATGATGACCACAGTTAACAATACTGTATTGCATATTTGAAGATTTCTAGGAGAGTAAAATTTAAAAGTTCTCATCACCAAAAAACAATCTGTAACCATGTCTGGTGAAAAATGTTAACTAGAATTGCTGTGGTGGTCACTTTGCAATATATAACATTGAATAATTATGTTGTACACCCGAAACTAATATAATGGTATATGCCAATTTATCTCAATTATAAAAATAAATTAAAAAAAGAAAAACAAAAACTTTAAAAATACATGTGATACCTATTATGTCCTATTTTGAAGCTATTGATGTTATATTAAAACCTATTAGATTTGAAACTACTTAAGGGATAAACTATCATGAACATTTTTACATGATCTATTGTGTGTAGAACCACCCATGGTGCCTTGTGTAAATGAATTTACTGGCTAATGTAATCAACACTGCAGAATTTGCACTGTCATTACTTAGTGTGTTATTTCAGACAGAAGTATAAAATAGTGGTGGTGGCTTAGGCTCTGGCACCCAACCTGGATTCAAATTCTAGCTCTAATCTCTTATTAATTGAGTAACCTTAGGCAAGTTGTTTAATCTTGCCCTGCCTCCTTTTTTATCATCTGAAAAACTAGAAAATAATCAGACCATTAACTTTAATGGCTTTTCTCAGTATTTAGTAAGTTCATGACGCATGTTAAGCACTTAGAAGTGAGCCTGGCATGTGGTAAACAATAACTTTTACTGTTATTTGATTATAAAGACTTTAATTTTGGGGGTGCCTTTAAATCAAAATCAGGCTTAAACAATAATTGTTGATACGAGTTTTAGATGAAATGCCTCAAAAACAAGATATCTACCATAACTTGTGTTTAAAGCTTCTGAGTGTCTCACATTGATACTAAATAGGAAAATGTGAAGGAGGAAAAAATGCACCATTTAATCAAGACACTTGTCAGTTATTTAAATGTAACCAAAAATATGGAAAATTTATGCCATTTTAAAGTTAATTTTGGAAATTTTTTTTGCAGTTTTTTTTCTAAAACCCTATCTTTCTATTTAAAATGCCTTTATATCAAGAGTTTTATATTTCGCAACTCCATTGGCCTATTTCCCGGGCATTTTTCTCTTAACCAGTAACTGCTTGCTTTGGTGTCTGTTGTGACTGCTATTTATGTCGACTTTTTTAGTTACTTTCAAAGTTATGAAACACATTTCATCAAGTCCAGAAACACCCAAATATGCCCAAGTATGAATTTGCTGCAATCGCACAGGCCAGGGCTGAGGAGGCCTGGACTGGGACAGTCCTATCATGTGATAGGACTTCTTGAGCACCACATATAAATTCAAATCTTTCCAGCTGCTTTGATCTACCGGCCGTCTCCCTGGGTCTCCCATACCAACAAAGTGAATGGGAACACTGCCATTACAAAGCAGTTCTTTAACTACAGAGTATTTGTAATTGATTTAAAATGTGAGGAGCCAAGCATGCCTAGAAGACCAACCAAGGCAGATTTCAGCTACTATTTGAGCAGGTGATAGAGTGCCACTTCTAGTAGAAGAAAGTGCCGTTTTCTCCTGAATTGCACAGCGCTTTACCTTAAGCAAGTGGCTGAAGTAGGACTCTCAAGAACCTAAGAATCAAAAGCCAAAGAAATTCCTTTTTCACTGCAATATTTATGAAAGGATTCTTAAAATTATTTTTATTCCTCTACAAATTCTAAATATGTATACTCTAACTTGCCAGGATTTTCAAAATTAATTTAGAACTACAATAGTTAATTTTTACTAAACTGACAGATATTTGTGCAATTTTAGTGTAAAACTAGTCTTGAAAAATAAGTCACTGTGAAGATTGACTATTACCTGGAATTTTCTATTACGCATTCTTGAATTTTAATTATTTTCTGTGAAAGCTTTACAGTAACGGAAATGAAGGGCCTTATGAATTTGATTAAATTTACCTTTAAATTCTAGCTCTAGAAATCATCTCTTTCTGTACGCCTCAGAAAGACCTAGCCTTTCTCCTGGGTAATCGATCGGCCACCCCCAAAGCAGCAGATGACAGTAGCTGGGACCTACCTAGTGGTCACCATGTCTGGACCTGTGGCAAACTAAAGATAACATCTTGACCTAAGTTATGTCTAAGCTCCTGAGCCCAAAGGAGAAACATCCCCCGACTCCTTTCCCATGAAACCAGACAGAGGGACCTGGAACTGACTTCTAAACTGTCCTCGAGACCTGAAGAAATGATTCATCTCTCTCACCTCACGTCCCCACCAATCGGCTCCCGGTAAAAGCATCAAACCCTAATCCTCCCTGTGTTGTGATTTTGTCCTCATAATCTGTACCCCACAGACCATCAGGAAGTTTAGGCTTTTGAGCATTCGCTCCCTGTTCTCCTGGATGGCACCTTTCATAACAAAATATCCAACAGCTCTCCACTGCAATTCTCAGTGTCTGGTGTTTGGCTCTGCCAGCATGAGGAAAATGAGCTCTTTCTGTTCTGTAAGAGTAATTTCAGCTTTGACCCTTTTCTTGCTTTTGAAAATCAAAAAGGAGTGAAGTCAAAGTTACTTCCAGACAGCTTTACCTTTAATTTTTTTAAGATTTTATTTATTTACGTTTAGCAAGAGGGGAAGGGAGGGAGAAAGAGAGAACTATCAATGTGTGGTTGCCTCTCACACAACCCTGACTGGGGACCTGGCCCGCAACCCAGGCGTGTGCTCTGACTGGGAATCGAACCGATGGCCCTTTAGTTCACAGGCCAATACTCAATCCACTGAGCCACACCAGACAGAGTGCTTTAGCTTTAATTTTTATTAAATTAAATAGTGCTGGGTTCTGGTTTAAGATGGCAATGTAAGAAGATCCTGACCTCACCTCCTCCCATGGACACCGTTTACAGCTACATGGGGAACAATTACCTTTGGGGGAAACTAAAAACAAAAAAAAACTAGCTAAGTGCTTTGCACATATTAAGTGAATGAGGAAAAAAAAAAAGACCCACATAGAGGAGTGCAAGAGAAACTGAGACACAATCTCACCATAACACATCCCCAGCCCAGTGACCCGCTATCCTGAGAGAACTTAAATCCTTGAACTTCTCCTGAGGAACAAAGGATTTGAACCACACACTGGACATTCCAACTTTTAAGGTTTACATCTGGGAGATGAGCCCCCTGCCCCCAGACATCGAGCATTAAAAGCCAGTGAGGCTTGCCTCCATGATACCCTCAAGACTAGGGAACTGAGAAACGCTTCTTAACAGGCTCAAGTGCACTGACTCACCCTGGGGCCAATACAGAAGCAGCTAAACGAAAACCCCTGGACTTTCAGTGTAAGAGGCTTATTTACTTATCTTAAAGCATCAACCTGAGGGGCAAACATCTAATTTAACACGCATATGAAGTACTCTCCAGGGATGGAGGGCAGCCAGCAGGCTCCATCTTTGTGCTCTGCCTGTGCCTCGCTCAGGCTTGCTGGTATCTCAGGGAAAGGAGCTTATACATATTCTGGAGCCCTAATTTTTGCGGTTGCCACCAAGCAGACACCTCTGGAACACCTGGCAGTGGGGGACAGTGGGGCTTATACTCACGGTTCCCACAAAACTGTAACAAACAGAGTTCTTAACCTGCTGCCATGCCCAGGGCACGGCAAGAGGGTGACAAACTGAGGTGCACAGTCTTTCTGTGAAAAAGGCATATTAGCTCATCTTGATAGCTGTATCCCTAGGGGCAGGTTTCTAATTAAACACACATCTAAGGGGCAATTGTAATCCTCTCCAGACCTCAGAAGGCAAGCTCCTTCTCTGAACTCTCCCTTTCCTGAACTCTTGAATTACAGTATCTCCTGGATGGAAGCTTGTATGTCCAGTTTTTGTGGTTGCCACCCAGTGGGTGCCCGCTTGATCACCTGTCTCCGGTGGACAGCAGGGCTTGCATGGGACTGTAACGAATCGGAGAGGCAGTTCTTGGCTGGTTACCACTGCGGAAGGAGACAGCACAGGAAGAACTCTGAGATTGCCCTGCTCTTGCTGGCCAGTGTCTAGTGTCCTGGTTGCCAGGAAATGCCTGTTAGCACTTAGGTAGGATGGATAGGAAACACAGGCAAGGAGGAGGGATGTCCTTGAAATTCTATGTATCATTTCCACTATGCGGGAAAGAAGGACTTTGAAACTGCGTATTCATTCTAAGGCCTGGAAGAGGGCAGAGGAGGGGGTCCACGGTGCCCCAGGAAGAAGCCCATAAAACACCTTTGATTAAATGCATGCCTGTAGTCACTATCTGTTTTATGAGGGAGTCCCCAATCCTTACAGAAAGGGCCCATAAATAACTTTGGGTAGCTGCCCCCACTTTTATTAACTGCCTCCTGTCACCTATCTGTTTTACAAAAGATGAACAAATGGGGTCTGGAGCAAGATAAGGATTTGAGCTAACGGACTCCCCCACACATACCTAAGTTTGGGTAGTTACGTTGCCCCACCCTGGGAAAGTGGGCACCACCTTTACCTGTCAATCATTATGCAAATTCTTCACCCTCACCCCGCCAACTATGTAAGTCCTCAGAGCAAAGGACCTGATGCTCTTGCCACCCCTGCTTTTCATGCCCTTACCCTGCCTTGAACCTATGCCTTTCTCCCCCACCTTGGCAAGGCCCATTCTCTTCTATGAAGATAACACTAATAAAACCTGCTTACATCCTAATAGATTTGCTGATCTGTAATTCTTTACTGCGTCTGCAAGAAAAGCCAGGTTTCTCCTGTTCACACCACCTCCAGGATACAACAGAGCAAATGAAACACACTCTAGTCTTTCTGTAAAAGAGGCGTATTTGCCTATCCTGGAACTTCAACCCAAGGGGTACACATCCCTTATCTGACACACTTCTAGGGGCTTACTGAGGTATTCTCTAGGAAGGGAGACTGGTGGATGCCATATTTGTACTCACCCTCTCCCCCACAATAAGTTCCAGCTATCTCCCAGAAACCTGTTCCAATTAGGGTTTACAAACCCTGTGAAATACCTTTAGATCACCTGGCTCTGGCAGCCAGTGGGACTTAAGCATATGACCCCACAGAACAGTATATATTTTTATATTTTAAATGTTATTGCCCATTAGAACTAATAAACAAATTCAGTAAATTTGTGGGATAAAAAAATCAATATCAAAAAATCTGTTGCATTTCTATACACTAATCACAAACTGTCAGAAAGAGAAACTAAGAAAACAATCCTGTTTACTTAGCATCAAAAAGAATAAAATACTGAGGAATAAATTTAACCAAGTAGGTGAAAGACCTGTACAATGAAAACTCTAAGACATTGATGAAAGAAATTGAAGAACACACAAGTAAGTGGAAAGCTATTTTTTGCTCATGTATTGGAAAAATTAATATTGTTAAAATATCCATGCCCTGGTCAGGCCTCTCAGTTGGTTGAAGCATCGTCCCGTACACCAAAAGGTTGCAGGTCCAGTCCTGGTCAGGCCACATAGCTAGGTTATGGGTTCCATCCCCAGTCAGGGAGCGTATGGGAAGCAACTCATCAATGTTTCTCCCTCACATTGATGTTCCCCTCCTCTCAAAAAATCAGTAAACATATCCTTGGTTAAGGATGCTACTGAAAGCAATATACTGATTCAATACAATCCTATGAAATTTCCAATGAAAATTTTCACAGAAATAGAACAATCTTAAAATTTCTGTGAAACCACAAAAGACCCTGAATAACTGAAGAAGTCTTAAGAGAGAACAAAGCTACAGGCATCATGCTCCTTGATTTCAAATTGTATTACAAAGCTATAGCAATCGAAACAATATGGTATTGGCATAAAAACAGACACAGACCAATGGAACAAAATAAAGAGCCCAGAAATAAACCAATGCTTATATGGTCAATTAATTTATGACAAATGAGCCAAGAAAATATACAATGGGGAAAGGGCTATTGGAAAAACTGAACAGCCACATGCAAAAGAATGAAACTGGACTATCTTACATGATCCACAAAAAATAATTCAAATTGAATTAAAGATTTAATCATGAGACCTAAAACCATAAAACTCCTAGAAGAAAACATAGGTGGTAAGCTCCTTGACAGCAGCATTTGTGATGATTTTTGGTATGACACCAAAAAAGAAAAAAAATAAATAAGGCAATAAAAACAAAAATAAAGAAGTAGGACTACATCAAACTTAATGGCTTCTGCACACAAAAAAAGAAACAATCAACAAAATGAAAAAACAATCTATGGAATGGGAGAAAATATTTACAAACTATGTATTTGCTAAGGGGTTAAAATACAAAATATATTAAAAAACTCACCCAACTCAGTAGCAAAAAGAACAACTCACACACACATAATGTGATTTAAAAATGGGCGAAGGATCTGAATAGACATTTTTCCAAAGACATAGAAATGGCCAACAGGTTCATGAAAAGGCACTCAACATCACTAATTATCAGGGAAATGCAAATCAGAACCACAATGAGCTATCCCCTCATACCTGTTAAAATAGTAATTATCAAAAAAGACAAGTAACAAGTGTTGGGGAAGATGTAGAGAAAAGAAAACTCCTGTGCACTGTTGGTGAGAATGTGAATTCATGCAGCTACCATGAAAAACAATGTGGCAACTCCTCAAAAAATTTACAGTTGAACTACCATGTGATCCAGTAATTCCATTTGTGAATATTATATCTGCAAGAAACAAAACACTATGTGGAAAAACACCTACACCCTCATGTTCACTGCAGCATTATTTAGCATTATCATAGCCAAAATTTGAAAGTAACCTAACTACCCATCAATGGAGGAATGGATAAAGGAAATGTGATATATGTATAAGTTCATATGAATGTCATTCAGCCATGTAAATGAAGGAAATCCCTCCATTTATGAAAACACAGATCTTGAGGACATTTTGCTAAGTGAAGTCAGTCAAAGAGAGAAAGGCAAATACCAGATGATCTCACTTGAATATGGAACCTTTAAAAAATAACACAATAACAAGCTCATAAAAGAGAACAAAATATGGTTTCCGGAGGTGGAGGGTGGGGATTGGGCAAAATGGATGAAGGAAGCGAAAAGGTACAAACTTCCAGTTATAAAATAAATGTCTTAGGAATGCGATGCACTGCGTGGTGACGATAGTTAATAATACTGTACAGCATATTTGAAAGTTGCTAAGGAACTAAATCTTAATAGATCTCATCATAAGAATAAAACTTTTTGTAACTATGTATGGTGATTGATGTTACATAGACTTTTTATGGTAATCATTTTTAAATAATAGAAATCTCAAATCTTTATGTTGTACAGCTGAAACTAATCTAATGTATGCCAAATTTATCTCAATAAAACATAAATGGAAGAAGGATATATGTCTGAAGTCTTTTCAGATTTAAAATTCTATTTTTCTATGAATAAAAATGTTCTCATTTAGGAAAAAAAATAGCTCTGAATTGTCAATTCTGTAAAATGTGGCCCTTTCCATGAAAAAATTATCTTATTTATGTGGAACTCATTTTGCAGCTCTCCCCTGGAGTATAACATGTTTTCCTTTTTTTTTTTTTTTTTTACAAATATAAGTACCTGTCAATATAAGGGACCATTTCTCATACCAACCTACGTCACAAGGCAATTAATCTCTAATAAGTAGAACTTTTTCAGGCTTAGGTATACAATTTATTCCATTCTTAAAAATTTCATATTATGATAGGTTACACATTAATTTTAACTGTATTTTTTTTCTTGAAAGGACAGCTCATCTGAAGTCTAATAACTAAACAGTTTCTCTGACTGCAGGAGGAGAGGACGGCCTAGAGCCAGTAAAAAGCGCCCATTCCTCCTTTCTTCTTTCTGAGACCCACACCTTTGATCTTCTGCTTCTATGTGCAGATTTAAAACAACGTAGATCTAAGTTGAGTCCCCTGAAAAGTTTTACTGAATTTTTTTCAAAACCATAAACTCACATGTAGTTTCAAATATATTACAGATACTGTACCTTCTAATATCATAATTACATAGAGAAAATGCATACATAATACATTCCCTAAGTGCCTCCTGTGTGCCAGGTGTTTCTCATGGTATTTTACTAATGTTCTCATTTAGGCATCAAAGTTTCATTTTTTTAGATGAACAGACAAATTAAGAAACATTAAGTATGTGATATAAGGTTTATGATCTGGCTAGTGGCAGAAATGGGAGTAAAATCCAGTGCTATAAATCATTTGTTAGCTATGCTTTCAAAACCCAGGGGCTTAAAGAAATTATACCTGAGGGTGCCACGTGGTGGATGTAGCTCAGCAGGTCCCAAATGGTGCTGCCTACGCAGATGTCAATAAGCCTGACTGGTGTATAGCGGCATGTCAGTGGCTATGAAGTCCTCCCATAAAGAAGCCCGTGTGTGTTAAGCCACTGTCTTACAAACTAGAGCGGCGCTAACACAGCAGTCACTACCCATATGTGTTTATAGAACACTTGCAATGTAAGTAACTAGTCCAAATAGAGATGTGCTGCTAGTGGAAAATGCACAAAGGAATACAAAGACTTATACAAAGAAAGAATGTATGTATTAAACTAATATCTTCAATTTATTGGGTTAAACTAATTTTTTTTTAAGTTCCACCTGTGTCTTCTTACATTGTGGCTACTGGAATATATAAAATACCCAAACATCTTGCATTATATTTCTATTTGAAAAGCAAAATGCTTTTTTTTCTTCCATAGCTCTACTTGCATTTAATGGAAAAGTTCCCAGGTTTTAGAGAAGGAAATATCATGGATAAAAAGCTAATATTTGAAGATTATTCCAGTTCTAAAATGTTTATAATTTGATCTGATGTAATATGGTCTTTCCAGGGTGGTGGTGGGGTGGGGGGCTATTTCAGTCTCACTTCAAAAGTGTCAGCTGTAATAAGAGAGAACAATATACTTTTAAAATAAATACTCTAAAACTGAGTTTTTTAATTAGCTGTATCTTTATTTTTAGTTCCAGTTTCATGAAGTAAGAGCAGATCCATCAGGGTTGTAGAAAATTACTAACCCATCTCTTTAAGCGTTCTTTAGCCAAATCACAAGATTAGTTGTTTTTTTAATGTTGTTATTGTGTTGTATTTTGTTTTCTTATATGTTTGAACTCCCCCAGCCAAATTCCTTTCTTCCTCCATAACTCCCACAGCACTGATTGAGCAGTCATGCATTAAAAACAGATTCCAAACTTTTTTCAGAAAGAGTAGCTCCCTGGAGCTGTGGAGGAGGACAGGAATTTATATTTTGCAGAACTGAAGTCAGGACAGGATACCAAATATTCCAAGGCCATAGATTCAACTTCTGGTTTTTGATAAAGACAGAAGACTACAATATAATCACATCCGTTCTTTAAAGTTTAATAAAATCACATCTGTTTATTTGTATAACTTAAGCTTTCTAGAGTCTTGAACTTCCCTCAGGGTTTGAGTTCATTAGTTTAATATCACCATCTGAGAAAGGTTATTATATATGTGCATATTTTACCTATACTTCTCATGAGAGTATACGTATATAAATTTTTCCATGAAAAATATGAACATGTTCTACTTGGCACAATGTGCACCAAATAAAAGTTAACTATTGAATATATTGAACTATGTTGACAATTTCATTTGTAATTAGATGAAATTACCAAGACACATTTTAGAAATATGACTAATTTCTTTTTTAAGCTTGGAAGAGCCTAAATTATTAGTTGCTCTGACACTTATGAAGATTAAGACTAGGTTTTATATCAACTTATCATTTGATTAAGTGATTGTGTCCAAACAGGCATTGAGTCATATAGATTTATATCGATACTTTTATATCAAATCATCTAATTTTAAAAGAATCGATTTTTTAAAATTAAATCATCATGCTTATACTAACCCAAGCTCTGTCTTCATTCTGGCGATTCCACCTGTTTCTAACCCTCGTATCACGAGATCAGTAGAACGCACTAACTTTCCTAACACATCACGGTTCACATTGGAGCAGTGCTTTGCCATGGAGAAGAAGGAGCATCAATCTTGCTACCTAATTTTTTAAACCCCAACTTCATCTCTTAGGCTTGTGATTTTTCTTGGCAGAAGTGTGCTGCTAATCAAAATCCACAGTCGCGCTGCTTACTGGGCAGCAGAGGCCTCGCACACTCAGCTGACAGCCCCAGCCCAGGTCTCCTCCTCCACCTGAGTAGTCTCAACTCTGGCAAAAGAGTTTATCTAACAAGGCATATAAATGTTCCCTATTTTCTAATTAAATGTTATCCCTTTTTTTCTTAAAACTTTGACAAAAATGCCCTTTGAGTTTAGTTATTATAAAAGACAACTGACAAGCGTTTAACCTCTTAAGAAAAATAGAGCTTCCGGCTCCGCTTACAGGCAATGTGGTTAATCTCTAATAAAAAAGATTTTTTTTAAATGCAGGAGTGATATCACCAAGGTGGCAACATAAGTCATACCCAACTATGCTCTTCCTCACAAGGAGAACAACAAACAACCATTCATGGAAAAGACACCGATGAGAGAATCCTAGGACAGGAGGACGATGTTGTCGCATCCCTGCACGCAGAGACCGCCGTGGGCTGTGCTAGAAAGGTGAGAGGAGCAGCTACAAGCTGACTGCACCGCTCCTCCCCAGGCCAGCTCCCCACCATGCTGAGAGGTCTCCCAAGAACCTACAGTTCCTCTGGTGGGAAACAAATAACCGGAGTAGACGTTCAGTTCCCCTAGTTCGTGGGTCACTTCTTGGAAGACCCCATTCGAATTTTTCCCCAGAGAGATTGTGGGGAAACTACAGCACTTGACCACTAGAATCTGATTGTGATAGAGAAGGGGGAGGGGCTTGCAGCAACAAGGACTTGGATCTTGGCAGACCAAGGTCCTACTTCCTGTGCCCAAGGAGAAGCCCCAGCCGGCCGCTTTGTTCATCTGCAGAGCCAGAATGGTGGTTCAGTCTGACCTTGGAACTTGACAGGGTGTAGTTCTGTCTGAGACAAGTCCCTCAAATGAAGACCTGAAGCCTGGGGCCCCACCCAGACAGAGCAATTGAGCTAAGTATAACTCATTGCTAAGTATAGCTCCCAACCCTGCCTGAGGGGAAAGCCTGACTGAAACTCCTGAAAAGCTGTGTAGCCCAGCAACATTCAAGCAGAGATTCTGCCAAGCAAAGCTGATGGTGCACAGAGGAAAGTCAGCAGCCCCATTTAGCCAGAGAACTTGGGGCATGGGTCAGCTCAAGTGAAAACCACAAACCAATAGCCTTTTTGGGATTGGAGCCAGTTCTCCCGCTTAGCTCAGGGAAGGAAACTAATTTGTAGAACTGCCTATTGGTGAGTACAACCTGTAGCCCTCCTGACCAGGGAACCTAAATAGAGAGAGCAACAGGAAGCCGTATCGCTCATCCGCCATCCCTGCTTACTTACTGCATTCTCTGTTAAGCGGTACTTGAACAGAGAACACGTGGCTCTGGGTTTCCCCACCTGCAGAGAAAAACTGGAGGCCTCATCTGGTCAGGGAATTCAGTGCACAGTCTTGCTTGATTCAGGTTCAAACAATGAGCCATTCAAACCCATCAGCCTGTTCTGTTCCTCCACTGCAGGGACGCTAATTCACGTGCCCAACTACTACTGAGTATAGTACCCAGGCCCAATTGTCCGGTAAGCCTGACAAAGAACCTAGGTTAACTGTAGAACAAAGAAATAGAAACCATCGACAAACAAACAAACAAGTCAACAGAAATCCTAGAGTTGAAAAATATAATAACTGAACCGAATGACTCACTTGAGCTTCAAAAACAGACTATGTATAAAGGACCTATGGACAAAGCCAAGGGAGGTAGGAAAATAGACACGACTGTACTTGAACAACAATAAAAAAACAAACGAACAAGCAAACAAACAAACAAAAAAACCAGATGATATGTAGAAGAAAGAATCAGTGACCTCAAGGGCAGAACATTGGAAATTACCCAGTTAGAGGAGCAAAAAGGAAAAATAATGAAAAAGCATGAAGAAAGTCTATGGGACTTGTGGGACACAATTAAAGAAAAAAAACATATCCATAGTATGGGAATTTTAAAATAAGAAGAGACAGAGAAAGAGGTAGAAAGTATATTTAAAGCAATAGTGGCTAATAAATAACATCCCAAACCTGGGGAAGGAAAAGGACATCCAGATCCATGAGGCCCAAAGGACTCTAATAGGTTGAACCTGAAAAAGTTACGCAAAGACACAGTATAATTAAGTTGTCAAAAGTCAAGAAAAAGAAAGAATTTAGAAAGTAGAAAAGAAAGAAGTTACTCATAAGGGAACTACCAGGTGACTATAAACAGGTTTGTAGGCAGAAAAAGTTCAGGCCAGAAGGGAATAGAATGATATGTTCAAAATATTGCCAGAAAAGAAAAACAAAAAACCTGCAACTAAAAATTCTATATCCAGCAATGCCATGCTTCAAAAATGGAGGAGGGATAAAGACTTTCCTGAACAAGTAAAAGCTGAGGGAGTTCATCATCACTAGATGTAACAGAAAATGCTAAAGGGAGCTCTTTGAGTGGAAGTAAAAGACACTAATTAATATCATAAAAACATAAGAGGGTACTGTAAACTCACAGGTAATAATAAACATGGAGTCAAAGGTAGATTGTCTAATATGGTAATCGTGGTGCATAGTTCACTGACAACTCTAGTATAACAGTTAAAAAACAAATATAGTAAAAATAACCACAGTTACAGTAACCCGTCATTGCATAAAATATAATAACATATGTAAATTGTAACAGTAATAACCTAAAAGTTGAGGGGCAGGTGGGAAAAGTACAAAGTTTAGAAACATTGTAGAGGTTAAGATGGTAATTTACAATAGGGCATTATAATTGTAAGATATTTCATTTAAGTCTTATGGTAACCACAAGGGAAAAACCTGTAGTTACTATAAAAAAAGAACATGAAAAATAGTCAAGGCATACTGATACCAAAATATATGAAAACATTAAAAAAGATAGCAGGATGAGAAATAAGCAATGCATCTATAAAACAGTTAGAAACAATTAAGAAATAGACAAGAGTAAGTCCTTACTTAAATGGATCACGTTCTCCAACCATAAGGCATATTTGAATGTATAAAAACAACATCCAACAATGTGCTGCCTACAAGAGACTCACTTTAGCTTTGAAGGTACACACACGTTGGGAGAGAATGAAAAGACTGAAAAATATTTCAAGCAAATAAAAACCAAAAAAAGAAAAAAGAAAAAGCCAGGTTGCTAAACTTATATCAGACAAGATAGACCTTAAAGTAAAAATGGTAAAAAACAAAAAAAAGAAGGTCATTATATAATGACAGAGGGGTCAATCCATCAAAAAGATATAACAACTGTAAATATTTATGAACCAAACATTGGAACAAGTAAATATATAGAATAAAAACAAACAGCTAAAAGGAGAAATAAACAGCACTACAATAATGGGAACTTTAATACGCCACTTTGAACAACGTATAGGTCATCTAGACAATCAGTAAATGGTGGATTTTAACAACACTATGGACGAAATGGACCTAACAGTGACACACATAACATCCTATCGGACAACAGTGGAGTACATATTCTTCTCAAGCACATGCGAACATATTCTAGGATAGACCATATGTAAGTCCACATAACAAATGTTAGTAAATTTAGAACATTGAAATAATACCAAGTATCTTTTCTGACTACAATGGTATGAAAGTAGGAATCAATAATAGGAGGAAAACAATAACTCCTGAATACATCAAATTAAATAATATTTCCCGAACAAATAATGAGTCAAAGAAGAAATTAAAGGGGAAATAAAAACAGTACCTTGAGACAAACAAAAACGGAAACACATCATATTAAAATTTAAGGGATATGGTAAAAGCAGTTCTATGAGGGAAGTTTATAGCAATAAATGCCTACATTAAGAAACAAGAAAGATCACATGTAAACAGCCCAAAACTATGCCACAAGGAATTAGAAAAAGAACAAAGAAAGAAAGAAAATAATAAAGGTTAGAGAAAAGAAAGGAAGGAAGGAAGGAAGGAAGGAAGGAAGGAAGGAAGGAAGGAAGGAAGAAAGAAAGAAAGAAAGAAAGAAAGAAAGAAAGAAAGAAAGAAAGAAAGAAAGAAAGAAAGAAAGAAAGAAAGAAAGAAAGAAAGAAAGAAAGAAAGACGGAGAGAGGGAGGAAGGGAGGAAGAGGAATAGTATAACAATAGAAAAGATAAACCCAATGATAGTTGGTTCTTTGAAAAGATAAGTACAATTGACAAACCTAGTTAGGCTAACTAAAGTAAAACAAGAGAAAACCAAAATCAAGAAAGTTATAAATGAAAAAGAGGGGAATTATAATAACACCACAGAAATACAAATGATTATGAGGTTTCTATGAACAATTATATGCCAAAAAACTGGACGATTTAGAAGAAATGAAAAAAGTTTCTATAAAGATATCTTCCACCAAGAATTAATCAGGAAGAAATAGAAAAACTAAACAGACAATTTCAAATATGGAGACTGAATCAGTAATCAAAAATCTCCCAATGAAGGAAAGCCAAGGGCCTGATGGCTTTGTTAGTGAATTTTACCAAACATTTAAAGAAGAATTAATTCTTCTAAACTTTTCCAAAAAAATTCAAAAATTGGGGAATCATATTGTGAGTCCACCAATGCCCTGAAACCAAAGCCAGAAAAGGATACTATAAGACAAGAAAACTACAGGGTAATATCCTTGATGAATATGGATGACAAAATTCTCAATAAAATACAGTTGACCCTTGAAGAACTTGGGGGTTAGGGAAACCAACCACTTGCACAGTTGAAAATACATGTATGAATTAAGCCAGCCTTGCAAATATGCACATTTACAACTGCAGCTTGAAAATACAGTTGATCTTGAACAATGTGGGTTGGAATGGTCCACTTAAATGTATATTTAGAAAATCCGAATATTAGTGGATGCACACATTGCAAACTCATAATATTCAAGGGTCATCTGTATGAACAAACTGAATTTGGTAGCAAATTAAAAGGATCATTTACCATGATCAAGTGGGATTTATCCCAGTGATGTAAGGATGTTTTAACATAGGCAAATCAATGTGATATATTACATTAATAGAATGAAAGAAAAAAATCATATAATCATTTTAAGAGATGCAAAAAAAAAAAGCATTTGAAAACATCAACATCTGTTCATGACAAGTACTTTTAATAAATTAGGTATAAAAGGAACAAGCCTCAGTATAATACAAGCTCTATATGATGAGTCCAAAGCTATCATCATACTCAATTTTAAAAGGCTGAACACTTTTCTTTCAAGGTCAGAAACAAGACAAGGGTGCTGACTCCTACTACTCCTATTCAGGATAGTAATAAAAGTCCTTGCCAGGGCAATTAGGCTTGAAAAAAAAGGCTTCCAAAGTTAAAATAAAGTTAAATTGTCTCTATTTGCAGGTGACATGATTTTATATATAGAAAATCCTAGACATCTAGAAAACTGTTAGATCTGATTAATATAGTCACTGAAGTTTCAGGATAAAAAATTAACATACAAAATTAAAGAGAATTTTCATACACTAAAAACAAATGACCTGAATAAAAGATCCCATTTACAAAACATTAAAATAATAATATACTTAGGAATAAATTTAACTCAAAAGGTGAACAATCTCTACCATAGCACTGTGAGACATTGATGAAAGAAACCTAAGAAGACACAAGTAAATAAAAAGGAATCCCATATTCATGAATCAAAAGAATTAATATTGTTAAAATGTCCATACTACCCAAAGTCATCTAAGATTCAATGCAGTCTTTACCAAGATTCTAAAGGCATTTTTTAAATAGAAGTAGAAAAAACAATTCTAAGATTTATATGAAACCACAAAAGACCTCAAATAGCCAAAGCAAACTTGAGAAAGGAGAATAAAGCTGGAAGCATCACACTATATTACAAAGCTAGAGTAATCAAACAGGAAGGTATTGGCACACAGGTACCGGAACAGAAGAAAGGCTCAGAAATAAACCCATGTATATGCAGTCTAGTAATACTTGATGAGCTAAGAATACACAATAGAGAGAAGATATTCTCCTCAATAAATGGTTTTGGGAAAACTGGATATTCACATGTGAAAGAATGAAACTAGACTATTTATTTTACCCCACTCACAAAAATCAACTTAAAATGGATTAAAGACTTAAATGTAAGATCACAAACCATAAAACTTTTAGAAAAATGTAGAGGTGCTAAGCTCTTTGACACTGGGTTTTACAATGTTTTTTTTTGGGGGGGGGATATAGCACCTGAAATACAAACAAAAATTATATATAAAATAAACAAATGGGGCTACATCAAACTAAAAAGCTTCTGCACAGCAAAAGAAACAATTGACAAAATGAAAAGACAACCTATGGAATGGAAAAAAATGCAAACTATGTATGTGATGAAGGTTTAATATTGAAAATATATAAAGAACTCATGTAACTCAATAGCAAAAACAGACAAACGATCTAATTTTTAAAATGAACAAAGAACCTGAATAGAATGACCAACAGGTATATTTTAGGTACTTAACATCACTAAACATAAAGAAAATTGCAAAAAAAAACCAAACC
The DNA here is from genome assembly GCA_004026545.1 of Mormoops blainvillei. Taxonomy (NCBI): domain Eukaryota; kingdom Metazoa; phylum Chordata; class Mammalia; order Chiroptera; family Mormoopidae; genus Mormoops; species Mormoops blainvillei. Next base: position 7,099 of record PVJD01004035.1, on the reverse strand, counting down.
CACCCTACAATAAGATAGCACCTAATGTTAGTTAGAATGATTATCATCAGAAAAACAAGAGATAAATCCTGCTGAGAATGTGGAGAAAAAAGAAACATGTGTTGTGTGCTGTTGGTGGGATTATAAATTGGTATAGTTATTATCTAAAAGAGTTTGGGGTTTCCTCAAACACTGGCACTACCATATGATCTAGCAATTCCAGTTCTGAAATATATGTGAATAAAAAAAGTCGCTATGTGGGAGAGATATATTCACCCCTATGTTCATAACAGCATTATTTATAATACCCATGACATTAAAGCAACTTGAGTGCTCATTGATAGATTAATAGATAAAGAAAGCAGATATATATATGTATATACATACATACATATATATGTATACATATGTGTGTGTATATATATTTATATATTCATTCACACACAATGGATTATTTAGTCATAAGAAAGAAGGAAACCCACCATGTGAAAATTTTAACAACATAGAGGGACCTTGAGGTCCATTATAAGTGAAAAAAGTTAGACAGAATAATGAAAATACTGTATCACTTATATGTGAAATCTAAACACAAAAACAAAAATTAAAGAAACCCAACTTTTGGAAAAGAGATCAAATTCGAGGTTATCAGAGGTGGGGTTGGGTGTATGGAATTAGATGAAGGTGCTCAAAAGTACAAACTTACAGTTACAAGATAAATAAATATCGGTGTTGTAATATGTAAGATGATAGTTATAATTAACACTGCTGTGTGGTATGTTTGGTAGCTGTTAAGAGAGTAGATCCTAAAAGTTCTCATCACAGAATTTTTATTTTTCCTTTTTGGTTTTTTGTTTCAATATAAGATGATGCATGTTAACCAAATTTACTGTAGGAATCATTTCACAGTGTATTCAAACTGAAGCATTATGCTGTACACCTTAAATTATAGTAATAATAATCTCACAATGTATGTAAGCTAAATCATTGTTCCGTACACCTGAAACTTATAGTGCTGTATATCAATCAAATATATCTCAATAAAACTGAAAGTAAAATAAAAATGCATATTTCCTTCCAATAACTCTTATTTCTCCAATTCAAGTCTAATAATTTTAATTTAGGTCTCAGAAGACCAGGGACAATGTATTGTGTGGATAGTTGTTTTCCTTTGTTTTTAATTTGCCATAGAGGTCTAAATAGAACACAACTGTATTCTATTTAGAATACAAAAACTGATTATTGTTTCTTTCCAAAAGACTCTTTCCCATTAATATTTAGAATTAGGAGGATAAGCATGTGAACCTAACGTCTTTAACTTTAAATGACTACTTACACCTCCTCTGTTAAAGCCCTATTTGGGGAGGCAACAGTGACAACGAACTGACTGAGACTGGCTCTGGTCATGCCAGCTCCCGTTGTGTGAGCCCGAGCATGTTATTTAGCCTCCACACCACAATGATTTCTCTATAAGTGATAACATTAGTACCATTTTCTTATAGTTTTCGCAAAGATGAAGTCATTTGTACTTGGCGCGCCCAAGACAGAGGAAGAGGGACATTTCAGCTCTTAAAACGATCGAGCGCGATGCTAATGAGGATGATGGAAGTGATGGTGACGGATGCGTTATGGAGAGCAGAGGTGAGGAGGGAAATTTCTCTTACCCCTGGCAGAAGAAAGCAGGATTTATGGGAGAGAGACAAGTAAGCATATTTAATTGAAATTCAAGAGAAAAACAAACTATGTACTGCAGAGGAAATATAAGTGGAGTGACCATCCATCCCAGCACAAATCAAGTTTACCTCTGTTTTCCTAGTTTAATTATTAATTTTATCCCATTGTGCCTTCAGAATTCACCTACAGCTCCTGTAAATGAGAGCAACCTCATAGGAGGGGCCAGGAGATGGACCTAAGGTCTCATTAAAGAGAACACTTTTAAGGTAAAGGCTTTTAAGGTTTTAATGTAAGAAAAGTACAGTCATTTCTCTGTTCCTTGTCAAGCTTTCCTGAATGGGGAACTAGATAGGAGAAAGCCAAGTTTTCCTGAGTTTTCAGCAAAGTAGAAATAAGAAAAATCCAAATAAGACTGTATCAGTTTCCTCATGCTGACAAAGCAAATTACCACAAAATTAGTAACCTATAGCAATACAAGTATATTCTCTTATAATTCTGGAGGTCAGAAGTCTCGATGGGTCCACAGGACAGCATGTCATCTGAGGCTCTGGGGTAGAATGTTTCCTTGCCTTTTCCATTTTCTGGGGGCCTCCTGCAATCCTTCCCCTCTGGTCCCTTCCTGCGTCTTCAAAACCTGCAACCTAGCCTCTTCTCTCTGATCTCAGCTTTCACCCTTACATTTTCTCTTCCTTTAAATTATATTTTATTGATTATGCTATTACAGTTGTCCTGATTTTTCTCCCTTTGCCGCCCTCCACCCAGCACCCCTCACGCCCTCAGGTAATCCCTCCCCACTGTTCATGTCCGTGGGTCATGTGTATAAGTTTTTTGGCTTCTCTGTGTCCTATACTGTACTTTACATCCCCATGGCTATCCTGTGACTGCCTGTTTGTACTTCTTAATCCCCTCACCTCTTTACCCATTCTCCCTACCCTCCCATTTAGTAACCATCAAAATGTTCTCCTTATTCATAATTCTGTCTCTGTTTTTCTTTTTTGTTTAGTTCATTTTTAAGAATCAGTTGTTGATAGATATGTATTTTTTGCCACTTTATTGTCCATAGTTTTGATCTTCTTTCTCTTAAATTAGTCCCTTTAACATTTCATTTAATAATGGTTTGGAGATGATAAACTCCTTTAGTTTTTTCTTGTCTGGGAAGCTCTTTATGTACCTTTCTACTCTAAATGATAGCTTCACTGCATAGAGCAATCTTGGCTGTAGGTCCCTGCTTTACATGACTGAGTATTTCTTGCCAAACCCTGCTAGTCTGAGAAGTTTCTTTTGAGAAATCAGCTGACAGTCTTATGGGAATTCCTCTGCAGGTAACTAACTTCTTTTCTCTTACTGTTTTTAAGATTCTCTCTTTATCTTTAACCTTTGGCATTTTAATTATGATGTGTCTTGGAGTAGGCCTCTTTGTATCCATCTTGTTTGGGATTCTCTATGCTTCCTGGATTTGCATATCTATTTTCTTCACCAAATTACAGAAGTTTTCTTCCATTATTTTTTATATAGATTTTCAGTTTCTTGCTCTTTCTCTTCTCCTTCTGGCACCCCTATGATGGAATATTGGGTCTCTTGAAGTTGTCCCAGAGGCTGCTTACACTATCCTGTTTTGGGATACTTTTTTCCTGTTCATGTTCTGATTGGTTGTTTTTTGTTCCTTATGTTCCAGATCATTGATTTGATTCTTGGTTTCATTGACTCTACTGTTGTTTCCCTGAAAATTGTTCTTTATTTCAATTAGTGTGTCCTTCATTTCTGACTGGATTGATTTTATGCTGTTGAGGTTCTCACTAAGTTCCTTGAGCATCCTCATAACCAGTGTTTTGAGTTCTGCATCTGATAGATTGCTTATCTCCATTTTCATTGAGCTCTTTTTATAGAGGTTTGATCTGTTTTTTCCCTTGGGCCATGTTTCTTTGTCTCTTCACTTTGGCAGCCTCCCTGTCCTTGTGTCTATGTATTAGGTAGAGCTGCTTTGACTTCCTGTTTTGGTAGCATGGCCTAGTGCAGTAGGTGTCCTATAGGGTCCAGTGGTACAGCCTCCCCTATCACCCAAGCTGAGTACTAGAGTTGTGCCCTTTGTGTGGGCTGAGTACACCCTCTTCTTGTAGTTGAGCCTTGATTGCTGTTGGCAGATCAATCAGAGGTGTTTACCCAGGCCAAGGATTGGCTCTGACCACTGACCACCAACCCCCGCCCTCTGTTGAGGATCAGCTGTGCAGGGGCAGAATGGTGGTACTTCAACATGGTTTGTAGTTGTCTACTACGTGTGCTGGCCCTGGAGTTTCCTGGGTGGTGCGGGGTAACATTAGCCCCTGTCCATATTTTGCCCAGGGCACCTTGCCTGAGCTATAAAACAATCTGAGATGGCTGCTACTTATGAAGGGCTTGGAGGTTCCCAGGTGAAGTCAAACTGTGAATTTAGGCTGGCTACTGCTAGTGCCAGGCCTGGAACTCACTGAGGCCAGCTATTGCTTATTTGATAGGATTTAGAAAGTTGTGAAGCATGAGCCAAGGCCAGCCATTCATATGGAAAAGCAGCTTGCATGGACCTGTAACTTGGGCAAAGCAGAGTCTCTGGGGATCTCCAAGGAGGGTCAAACAGTGTTAGTCAGGTTGATGGAGTCTTAGATATGGCACCAGCTTACCAGTTCTGTTGGGGGTAGGTTTAGAAAAGGGACAATGTCCTCTGTTCTCCTTGCTGCCAGACACTTCAGTTTCTCCCTGTATGCCACTGGTGTCTTTCAAGCTGCTACCCCAGTGCTGGAGCTCAGAGGGAGTGTGAGTAGGTGAGTCCATATGTGGGTTTTTTAAGAGGAACTTCTAGGAGCTTCAGAAGTTTCTTCTACAGACTCAATCCCTGATGGTTTTTGTAGCCAGAAGTTGTGGGGACTTATCTTCCTAGCACTGAAACCCTAGGCTGGGAGGTGTGGTGTAGGGCTGGACTCCTTGCTCTTGAGATATCTCTCCCAAATTATTATCCATCACAAGCAGACTTGGGACCAGCCTGGTTTGCATCTCCACCCCTCCTACCAGCCTGGATGGATGTGGCTTCTTTAATTCCATAATCATCAGACCTCCATTTGACTCAATTTCTGACTGTTCTGAGTGATAATTGTTCTATATTTTAGTTTTAATTTTTATGTGGCTGTGCAAAAAGGTGAGCCATGTCTGCTTATGCCACCATGTTGACCAGAAGTCCACCCTCACATTTTCTGTAAATGTTCTGACCCTCCTAACACTATCTTATAAGGACCCTTTTGATTACATTGGGCCCACCTGGATAAACCAGGATACTCTCCCCCATTTTAAGATTCTGAACATTAAGCATAGCTGCACAATTCCTTTTACCATGTATTGGTATCCACTGGTTCTAGGGATTAGAAGAGCCTAGACATCTTTGGGAAGCTATTATTCAGCCCACCACAGAGACTTGTTTTTATTGTTCATGTGCCAAAAGAATAGTACCAAAAGAATAGACAAATACCATTCTATTAAAGATTCAATGTCTTAGCAGTCTCAGGAACATGGCTAAGTCAGCTAACTATAATTCTGAAACCAGAATTAGGAACTCATTCACTGAGAAAATAGAGCTAAGCTTTCAGATGTACATTTAAACTAGGAAAATACCAGTGTAGGAAGTCTTCATTATCTGAAAATAATTGACAACGGAAAAGATTTTTAAAGTAAATCCCTTTAAAATAGAGAGAAAAATCCATAATAAATGATAAACAAGCTAGACTAGGTATTTTCTTGACAGATGACATTTAAAATTCTAAATGTGTATATACTATGTTTAATATAATTTAGATTACATTTCAATGTGCTTTAATTTGTTGAAAAAAGAATAAAGCAAGTTGAGTCTTTTGGTATAGTATTTTTCAAAAAAAATATACAGAGTATGACTACCTCCATATTTGGTTTTTATGGAATGATTTCAGAGAGTTATTTCTGAAAATATATTTGAAGGCTTACTGACTTTCTCAAGTACCTCTCCTAATCATTTCCTTCTGCTTTTGAAGTTGAAACATAATACTTCATTTTTTTAGACACTGCAAGTGCATTATGTATTACCAAGTTCTCTTTTCACAAGTGAAGCCATTCCTGTCTAAAATTCATACCTTGATCTTACATGTCTGTCTTCAAGAACAAATCACCTTTCTTCCCACTATTGGCCAATTTTTTCATTTCCCTTTTTAATTTTTTTTATTATGTTTGGTTTCAAGTGTAGAGCTAAGTGATTAGACAATCATATTCTTTACATAGTGTTCCCCTTGATATTTCTAGTGACACAATTGGTATCATACACAGTTATCACAATATTATTAACTATATTTCCTATGCTTTACTTACTTCCCCATGACTATTTTGTAGCTGCCAAAATGTTCTTAGTCTGTTCACTTCTTTGAACCAATTCCCCAGCCCACTCTTCCCTTCTAGCAACTTCTAGCTCTCTTTCTGTAGCCACGAGTTTCTTTCAATTTCGTTTGTTCATTTTTTGTTCTTTAAATTCCACATACAAGTTAAATCATATGGTATTTGTCTTTCTCTGACTTATTTCACTGAGCATAATAACCTTTAGGTCCATCCATACTGTCACAAATGGTCAGACTCCATTCTTTTTTATGGCTGAATAATATTCCATTGTATGTATGAGGTCTGTCCAGAAAGTATCCAGCCATGTACTATGACAAATAGACATTTATTGAAGAAGATACAAGATACAAGAAACATTGTACACAGGACAATGATGCCTCAGCCTCCTTTAAAGTAGGTAACTTGGGACCTTAAACAGTTCTCCCAGCATCTCTTCCACTGTTCAAAAGACTCTAAAATCCTTTGTTGGAATTGCCATATGCTGCCCTGTTGTATTTTCCTGAATCTCATTGATGGTCTGAAATCATTCCCTTTCAAAGGTGATTTTAGTTTTGAGAAAAGCCAGAAGTCATTGGACACCAAATCTGGTTCATTGATAGTGGTTTGAATCAAGTTATTAGCAACTGCAGCAAGATATTTCTTCTGCTCTGGTAACAGAAGCCAAGGAATGAATTTTGCCACAACACATTTTATGGCAAGATTCTTCATCAAAATCTCAGTAGATTTTCCAAAAACAGTAGTTTTTGGAATTCCCAGATCAGCTTCTAGTTCTTGCTTTGTCAGTCACCAATCTTTGTTGATTTCTTCCTCTACATGTTCAATATCCTCAGGTGTTCTGCTTGTTGCAGGCCTTCCAGAACATGGATCACTTTCAACAGATTTTTGACCATCTTTGAAGCATTTGGGCCACACTTTCATTTGTGTTACACTCATTGCAACATCCCTAAAAACTTTTCTGAATCACGCGAATCATCTCCATGGAGGAATGCACAAGCTAAGCATAAAACTTGATGCAGATTTGTTACTCGTTTTGAATGTGGCATCCACACAGTACACATGCTCACTC